>JAQFYM010005467.1:0-13252 GCA_034694785.1 Agrenia bidenticulata
AAAACCATATGTATAAGGATCCTGTAGTTGCTCCCAATATTATAGTCGATACCGGTCATGATGATATTATTGTAGTAAATGCAGCTAGGAACGATGGTTAAGAGAGGAGTAATGACACTGTAATTGACTCGCCAAAAATTAATAAAACAAAAAAAAACAAATCAAAGGAATTGAAAAAGGTGAATTGAGTACACGGCTTGTAGATGCATCCAAAGATAAAATGACCTTATTAGCAGATTATTATATGTGATCAGTGAAATCAAACCCCAGAGTACGAAGTACTCTGATAAAGGATTAAGATTAAAGAAAAAGAGTGAAAAATGATAGTCTCATTTACTTAATTTTTAAATAAACAAAAACAAGGAAACTATAACATTTTTATAAAAAATGAATAAGAATAACTAAAATTATTAGAAAGCTTATTTGTAAACTCTTATTTGTACTTTGAAAGCCTCATTTAAAATTATTTCGTTTTTATATCTGGTTGAATTGTATTTACCCGCAATGCGAAATAGATCTGCATTTCCATCATTCATATATTCGTGGCGAAACTGTATTGAATTATCAAATCTATTAATTTCAACTATGTTATGTAACGTAAATGCAAATAAAAATAGTTTGCTATAGTTTCCTAAATCAGCATTTTTGTTCGGGTACTAAAATCTTGAAAAACAGCCTTTAAGTCGGCTTAAGAAACATTCCACAACCTTTCTTTGTTGGGAGTGTTTAATATTGTATTCAAATTCCACCTGTGATAGATTTCCTTTATAAGGTGTAACCTATTTATTTTGTTGGGATAAGCGCATCCCCACTCACAAAAAAACGGGTCAGGTTTATCAAAATTAATATAAGTGGAAAATGAGGAACGGTTGAAGACATATGCATCGTGTAAACTTCCTGGGAATGCTTTGAACACATGTTACAACGATAAATAAAAGTCAACTGCTGCCTATTTTACCAATGAATGGAATCTTTTCTATTGACATATCGGGCTGGATTGAGAAACGGAGCTTCGATTGGCAAATGTGTACAATCTACTGATAGTATCGTACCATCTACTGATAGTATTCTACCATCTATGTCGGATAAAGTACCAAACTGATTGCGGCTTGCATTTATTTCTCGCTATGTCTGTCTTCTAATGATTTTTGGGGTGACATGCTTTATAAAGAAATTCAATATTTTCGTTAATTTCCGAAAAAAGGTAGTCGTTGGTTAACAAAAATTCTAGCAGGGTCCCTTTATGTTGTTGGCCTGCTAGTATAATATATAAACATTCAACAAATTAAAAATACCGAGGTTTTAAAGAAACTGCTGATGTGGATATCAAAAGCTCTTTTATGTAATCCATACAAACTCGGGTCATTCGAAAAGTTTCTCTATACTGCTCGTTATCATATTGCGGTAAAACGTAAAAAACCAATCATTATTGTACCACAGTGTTCTCTTATGATCCATTACCAATAGATATAACATTTCCGGCGAAACCTCTTCATCCAAAATTAAGTAGATAAAAACTAGAAATATTTTATATGCATAAGTAGAATTGTTTTAAAGAAACATCTTTTAATAGGGGGTGAAAAATTAAATTAAGGATAAAAAAATGGAACAGGTATAAGTTATTGTCCTTAGGGAAAATTAAAACCATCCCCAAAGGTACAAAAATCCCTTAAGGTAGTACTCCCTAACCGGAGGAATGGAACATGCCCTTAAAATATATAGACATTTACATAAGGGTAGGGAGTAATATTTTTTAAGACTTGCGATGCATTTGTCAGCATTTAGAAACAAAATTTGGCGAGTGAGATCTTAAGAATCTCGAGATATGAAGAATCTCAAATCTCAGAAATTTGCAGAAAACGTAAATAAAAATCGCACAAAAACACATAAAAAATAGCAATTGTATAATGGAATTGGTTCCTCGCCAATATTTTGTTACTGGCATTAAGGTTACTCAAAAACATATATTATCATGTAAAAATTAAAAAACCAGAAAACCAAAAAATTACGCCTTGTAATAGATGTAGACTATAATCTAACAAACATAAAAATTTATAATTTTTAATTGCAACAAGGTTGAGTCACAGTTTATGCCGACAAAACGGAACAATATAATTTTATATATGCTATAAAACGGTATACAACATATATATTTTCTATTAAATATTTGCAATGTAATTTTTACATGTCTAATCTTTCCAAGATTAAAGTTAACATAATCTTTTGTTGTAAGGGATAATAACTACCTTGGGCAATTTTTTGTAGTTGTATAACTAATTGTTTTTATTTAAGGTTTGCGTGTTTTGTTTTACAACATAATACTACATAATATTTTAAAATAAGTTAGCAAACATTTAGAATACAAAATATTGCCAAATAAACGTTGAAAAACTCTATAATTTTGAAAAATCAGTATATATATATATAATAAACTAACGAGCCGGGTTCTACTGTAAGTGCTAATATATGTTGCTTATACAGCGACCGACATCAAAAACAATCATAACCGGTATTTTTTTTGCATAAAGTTTTTTCGAACGTGACTTTTGAGATATGTTGGGATTTCTACTTACTTTTTTTTATAAAATTACTTTTGAGACTCAGATTCATGATCTCGAGACTAGAACCCCTAATTTAAATTCTTATTAAAAAATGAACATATATTTTTTACATTTTAAATCTGGAAAATTAAAGATTTAAAAAGATTTTTTTGTCAAATTTGTCAAAATTCTTTTGGGCAAAAAACAAAAATTTTACAGTAAAATTTTCGTTCGCTGTAAAGTTTTCGGATTTAAAAATAGGCGCAGATTAATATTAGAAAACAGATCCAAATATAAATGCTTAATACGTTGCTTTAAAAAAGCTTTTTGTAGTTTAATTCACATCTTTTTGTAACAAAATAACTTTTATCGATTTTTTTTTGCAAAAAAAAGTACAAAAAATGTACTGTTTACACACTGTCGTAAACTGTATACTTTTATAATAATTTATTTTTTTGTCATTGGGTTTTTTTATAGGGTATTTTCAGTTTTAAGGGTTATTTCGTTTCAATTTAGTATTGTTGAAAAAATAATGTATAAAAATATTTCTTTGTTTTTCTATTTACGTACCTCTATATATTTTTTTTTTTGACAAATGGTTTTATTGACTTTCCGAAAATTTTACAGTAAACGAAAATTTTACAATACCAAATTTTACATAAAACCGGGGTCTAAAACTTGGCAAAAAAATTCCCCGATTATTATAACCCTAGGGTTTACCGACACCCATTTCCGGTGCCATTTTTGCTCCTTTGAATGAGCAAACTAAAAAAACAAAAACGCGGATGTATATAAAACAAAAAACTATTAAGGTGTGTGTAAGTACAGCGTGTCATAATAATTTATAGTGTTTTTATGTGTAAAAAAGTATGTAGATAACATTTTGACACTTTATCATAAAAAAAAGATTGTATGTTGTTAATAAAAGCTTTTAAACACAAATAAATTGAATAAGATTTGTAGAAAAATGCGCAAAAATGAATGGTTACAAAATAGTTTTTTATTGTAGGATATTGGTTTTGGTTCTTTTGTAATATAAAATACGCGTTTTTACCGCGCAAACAGCATTACACAAATACATGTAATAAATATCGTCATATTAAAATGGAAGCTTTTTGTATACAAAAAACACTTTTTCTTTATATTTCTATTTATATTTTGCGCCATTTTGCTTATACAACGGCAAAAAAACTTCAATTGATTTTTTTTAGTTTATTATTTTTCATTGTATATTTTTTTCTATAAAAGTAGGTATAGTATATATCAGTGGCGTATCCAGGAGGGAGGGTCGGGGGGTTTTAAACCCCTCCTCCCGTAAAAAATACAAACTTGCCTTGATTTAAGGTGTAAGATTTTTTTTGGAAAGATTTTAGTGACAAAACTTTTCAGTAATTATTTTAAAATGCTAAAAATACGCACCGAATTTTTTTAAGGGTTTAATTTGTTGAAGTACGTTTTCAATATTTTATTTACAGAAACTAAAGCTTTCGATTTTAGGATATCAAGACGTACGCATAGAAAAAAACAGCAGATTCCCACAAGTATCGAGATAAGAAGATACACATAGAGCTGCAAATTAACTTACAACTGGAAATTTGCCGCAGTTTTTGTTATTTCAAAAAGGTTAAAAATTCATAATGTTGCTTAGAAAAAAATATTGCGATTGATTTTGTTGTATTGCAAAGTTCTAAATCTACATGACTTTTTAAGATAAAATCTTTTTTTTAACAGCGCTTTTAATGTTAATCTACAAAAAAACGTAGCTGTGATGTAGTGTATATCAGTGTTGCAAAAAAATTTTTTGCGCACGTAACCTTTTATATGTACCTTGCATTGCCTAGTTTACATATGTTGCATGCATTAGAAACATAGTATGCCGTTTTTAAAAAAATATAGAACAGTATTTAGATAGTATGCAAAAAATATGCACTTTTATAAAAACAGTCACAACAGCGCCTTATATACCTATCTACAAGATTTTAACCATGATACAAAAAACTAAGCAAAGTTTTGATACAATTCTCTAGGCATATACATTTACTAGTTAATTTTATGCCCTATATATTCACAAAAAGCAAATTTCATATTATATGTAAATAAAAACCTGCCTAAACAAAAGCAACGGTCAAAATGACACATAGGTAGTCTAGTTCCTCTGAGTAACACAAGTCTGTATGATAAGTCATAAAGATGCATATTACTAGACGTAATTTCTTCAAGCAATTGCAATCTTATACATTTTATAACAAGAAAACAATTTACATATATGGTATAGTTTATTTGAGTGTTTGACAGAGCAAGTCAACCAATAATAATATAACTATTTTAGACCGCATTATTATTTACACAAAACATAAAATGAATTTGGTAACAATGGTACAATCAAATTGTTGCAGAATATCTACCTACAAGTGTTGTACAAAGGCAACTTTTTATTTATGCAGGTAAGTATTTTTACGTTTTTTTACATAGTAAAATCGTTAAAAAAATTTAAAAGTTTTTTAAATACCTATCTTAAAAACACACTTGTGTCTTTTTTGTTGTATGCAACAAGTCAAGAAAAGCCAGTGCTTAATGAAGCTGTTATATATTTTGATTTAACACAAATATTTTATGAATACTTTAAAACTATCTCTATGTATTTTGTATGTAGTTATGTCAGAAAAATAAATATGAAGCGAGAAAAAATATCATTGATATGCTTTTTGGTACAAATAATTTACGCCTTGACAGAGCTACTCTGTGTCTACAGGTTTGATTTGTTACTGTAAAGGCGTATATATAGTAAAAAAAATAGTATTTACATATATTTTACCGTGTTTTGTACAGAATACAATGAATTTTGTTTTGGTTTTTTGTCTGCAGATGCGTAGAGACTATTCAAATATCTAACAGAGAAGTTAACGCCTTTTAAAATACTAAAATTCATTCTGAATATGCTGGCAACTACTTTTTTTAATGCAAAAAGCGTAAAATCTGCAGGGCACTTGATGCTGAAAATACGGTTCGTTTTTTATATACTGGAAACACATGATATAGTGGTTTCGATGCCATATTTGCTTTTTGCAGTCAATATACAAGCAAATTGCAAAAAAAAAACAGCAAAGAGGTTTTTAATATTGCACAGTCTAATTTTTTTTTAATTTAATTGTTTATAAATTTATTGCTGACAGACTTTCTATAAAAACCGTTATGAACATGGCTTTTTTTTATGTTAGTTGCAATTAAATTTTAAATTATATATATGGTGATAAAATTGCTTTAAAACAAGTAGAAAATCCATTATTGTTTAATTGTAGATGCTAGTTTTTTCTATGATATTGCATCAAATTTTTACATGAAAATAATGGTTTGCATTCTGATTGTATTTCAGGTTTTATACTTTATAATACAAATGTTATGAAAAGTAAAGTATGAATATTTAAGGCTCCGGTGCATACTTGAAAATTTAGAAAATAATTTTTTTTTTTTGTACTAATAATGTTTGATATTGTTAAATACGCATTTTTTTGTATGTCTATATCAGTGCATTTGTAGTTGTACAACATTTACGTTGCATTAGTCGATAACTATTATTAAAGCATCTTAAGGGCTTAACGTACCTAGCAAAATGTAATATCATATTTTGAATGTGCCAGTGAATGCATTAAAAATGTTGTAGTGCAGTGTAAAACCTTCTGATATGTATTCGCATATCACCAAAAAGCACGAAAAAAAATTTTAAAATTTTATCTCAAGAAGAAAAATTGTATTAAAACAGCTTAGATTTCATACGATTACATAAAAATTGGTTTATGTATGTTACATTTTGCATACCAAGCGTAGCAAAAATTTTACCATGTTAACAAGAACGTAAGAACTAAATTACAAAAAATCGTAAATGAGCTCTATTAAACTAACGTTCTATTTATGCATGGCATCTCTGTTTTAGCAGCAGCTGTAGTACAAAGCTTTAACGCTTTAGTACGTTATTTTTACTAATTTAGACTAAAATTATTATTTTCGTTGACTTTTGTTGTACAAAATTGTCCGCTGCATTCATATTGTACAACAAAATATTTATAATTATGTAAAGTGTTATGTTATTGTTGTTGCGTGTCAATGTCGAAAAAAAACTATGAATTAGCAAATTGCTTGACCCTGGTTGTTTGAAATTTATTGCGCGTACGAGTGGATCAAGAGATTTTGTATTACAGCAACCAGTTGGTAAAAATCGTAGGAGACAATCCGTGCTTTTTCATTATATACTACTGCTTTTCACGCAATCGAAAGTGTCATTGTCTCAAAATACTAAAAATATTACTGTGTAAGAGGTGAAAACCAAGAAAAACCACCAAAAAAAACTATGAACGGAGAAATAATATATAGCTTGAACATACATTTAGAAGTCTATATTTTTTTTTATGCGTTGTGGATTGAAGTTTTGAGATTCGTATTTCTAAACGCTATAAAAAAATAAATTAAAACCCCCGTAAAATAATCCTGGATACGCCACTGTTACACACCGAGTATTTTCACCTATAGTTTCAACGTGCTTACATATTAGAAACGCAGCGCTGCTGTTATTTTTATCTAGTGTCAGTTCATCGGTTTCTACTCATATACGGTAATACAAGGAAAAACTAAAATTGAAAATATAAAATATACAGGCAAATTTCTCTTAAGTAAAAAAATGTATATGACTGCTTTTTTACCTTTAAGTTTATAGTTCATGTTTTTTATATAGTAATATTTGGTTTCTTTGCTATTTTTTTGAAAACATAAAATAAGAAAGCAAAAAGAAATTTACCGAATGTTAATGTCCAAATTCATGGGTCGAGAATACTCTTAGGTAACTATTATAAAAATAAGAATAATTGTTTGAGAATATGTCTTATGCCCATCCCTGAAGACAAATCATATTTGGCTGCGTAGTTTCTTATGTGCAAATATATTGACTAAAGCTTTTTTGTATACTAGAAGCATCTATATTTTAAAATAAGTATTAGTCATATAGACTTATTGTTTATACGCCTTTAACTTAAAAAATAATATTATGTGCTTTTAGAAATATCTAATTTTTTTATTTATGTATATGCCATAATAAAAGACCAAGAAAACTTCAAAAGTATTAAATTCATTTATAAACAAAAAAACAAAGTATAAAAATCATTTTAAATATATACGTATAATTTTTTTAGTACTAAAAATTTTCTGTATAAATTAATTATATGCTAAAAGCAAATAAACTGAAAATACAACAAGTAATAATGAGTATGATTATACTGGTTCTATGTTTGTATCTCGTATGTACAACACATACGTGTACATTTAATATTTTTGTAACTTTATAAAATACGAAAAACTTTCTGTCTTTTTTTTAGCTACAAAGATAAAAAAAAACAATATATTGTTATTTTTTTTTTTTATATCAAGTTTGTATTTTTTTACAGGCAATAAAAACAGTATATCTAGCTCACAAGATGCTTCGCATTATTTAATCATAAAAACAATTTTTGTTTACTGCAAAATATACAAAAAATAATAGAAAAATAATGATATGCTAAAGCAGTACTACATTAAGTATAAAGTGCAAAATTCTTATCTTGGTAAATTTTTTTTTCTTAAATAACTGCCTTAACAGATTAATGGACATTAACGCGTTCGCTTGCGCCTAGGCTTTTTCTTAGATAATGTTCTCTTGTTTTAGATATTAAAAAAAATCTTTTTGTTCTATTTAAAACAGTGCAAATACTTTAAAACACTTAATTGTACTTTTAAATTCCCATTTGTGCAGTTCATTTTTCTTATGTTGTTTTTTTATTCAATGCGTTTTAGTCTTAAACTACCCTTAGTTGTATTCGTGTTTCGTTGCCCTACAAAGCCAGATATAAAAGTGATGGAATGCATATTTGACGTGTTTTATTAACTAAAAAACTTTTTAAAAAACTATAAAACAACTTTTATTTTTAATCTACACACAAAAAAATGCAATTTGTAAAACGCAGATTTTTTCATTTTAGCATAAGAGTGCAAAAATACCAGCTAACTAATGTTTTTTATTTCTTGCACTTGAAATCTTTTTATAATTTTTTTGTATATTTATTTTAGAAAATGGCAAATATTTTTTTGCCTTTTTTCTAATTTTACCTACCTTATTGTGAGATTTTCCGTGTATAAAGAGTCACGATTACTATGAATGCATGCAGCATACTACAAAATGACATATATATATTCATATTTTGTTAGATACCCAAAAAAAAAAAGAACTTAAATTTAGTCAATAAAAAAACAGTTAAATTTTTTAGATTTTTTTCTGTCATTATTATATTATAAAATTTGCGTTTAGCGATCAAGTAAACTCTGCATTTATAAAAACATAGGCTAGCCACATGCAGTTCAAAATATGTACAGTTTTGCCATAATTTTAGCTATAACCAATGCATTTAAAGATTTGAGCATCTAACCTAAAAAGACTATTAAAAGGCAAACAACACTAAAACAAAATTGCTTTACTAACACGATGACCTAAATACGGCGCTATGATAATATGTAAATGCGTTTTGTTTTATCTGGCCGATCTAATGTTTTATAAATGCGAACTAACTTTCAAAGGCTCGATATATTGCAAAAAACACACTTTTTTAAATATAATACAGGTATATTGTACATTTAAAAATATAATACCCGCAAAAAATGTGGCGGTATATTCCAACCTCTTTTCATGTGTAATTTTTTTTTTCGGTTTAAAGTTGATTAAACCAAAAAATATACACCGCAATTTTTTCTGCAAAAATTGAAATATGCACGCAAAAAGAATCAACCGAGTATGTACAAAACAAAAAGGGATCATCTTAGCAATTCTATTACAAGAAAAATATATTCGTATTAAAAAAAGTTAAAGAAAAAAAATGCCAAAAACAAGAACAGTAGATTTTCAAGTTGGAAATTAAGAACAACAATAATTCGTTTATACGGAAATATATGTTAGTATCTTGAATTCAATTGAGGATACAACTTTTTTTTGTTTTAAAAAGCATAATCTAATAGTCAAAAAAACAGCAATACTATCTTTAGAATTTGTATTTATCAAAACTTTAGTTAGTAAAAAAAATGACTTGCACGTTCCGATATAAAGTTTTACTTATAAACTATTTTTTTGTTTAAATAAAGAGCTGCATAGTTGAAAAAAATTTCCAGCAACATCTAAATAACCTATAAAAGCATCAAATACATGTATATCGTTTTTCCTGCACACAAAATGCATTTTTATACTCCAAACATGATTCAGACAAAGGCACAATATTTTAATAGATTACATTATTTTTTTTATTCATTGTTGCATTGATTTTTATTAAAACTCAATCAATGCGTGTTGTAAGTACGAAGGAAATTTAAGACAAAATAATCTAGTCAAAAAGAGATATTTTTTTTTAACCTTACCCTGCTTTGTAAATGACCAAAAACTTTCGTTGCCGACAATAACATTGTTTTATAAACGTTGGTTTTTTTTGAGCACAAAATCTACTTCGCAGAATTTATAACAAGATTTAGTGTCTTAGACAGAATTCCAAATATTCAGTTTCTATAAAAACCGTATACATATATGCAAATATATACAAATCTTACATCGCAACGCAGTAGCTGTTAGTATAAAGTTTTTTTTTGCATGTTTTTATCTTTAGTTATGGTGTAAAATACTCTTAGTTCGACATTCTTTAGATTTGCGACTACGAGCAATTATATTAATGTAAAAAATGTATAAAATTATAGAAAGTGTTGTTTCTTCTACTCAATTTTTTAGAAATCATACCCATAATCTAATATGGAATTTTATCTTGCAGTACGTAGCTCAAAAAAGTCACAGAAACTATATAAGAGTACATTTGCACTGATTGTCGAGTTGCATACAAGTTTAGAGCTTTTGAAGAACTATTATTTGCTTGAAAAAGGTTTATTGTATTTTATTGTTTACATAAGTAATTTAATTCGGGTTATCAGATCCAAACTACAAATGAAAACAAAATAACAGGCTAAAAAACATGCTGTCGAAGTTATCTAATCGTACAAAAGTAGTCTATAGCTATATACTGCAAATTGGCGTTGTTTCTAGTGTCATTTGTCTATGCATGCCGTATATTTAAAGTACCCTGTTTACTTTTTTTTATTGTACAAGACGGTAAATAAATGATAAAAAAGCGTAAGAAATAAAATTATTTGCACGCATTATTATGCGATCTGCAAAATATTACTATAAAGGCAATAAATGGCTTTTTATGTATTTTTTTTCATATCTACATCATATTAGAGGGTTTATATATAAGTAGGTTTTTGGCATTAGAAAAGGTCTAAAAAGAATAGCATTTGCATACTTATAAACTACCCTGTATATTTACAATAACTTTTTATACAGTCAACAAATACATTTTTTAGGTTTTTTATGCGGATAACAAATATAAATTACATATCAGAAATAACCGTAAAATCAATTTTTATGAATAATATTTTTGACTGATAATTTTGATATGCATGTATTTACTAATCTTTTCAGTCTACTCAAAAAAACAGTTAGTATCCTATGCGCATTTTTGCCGTCGCTCATTTGTTGACATAGTACCTGGACGATCTTTTTTTAAAACGTGCAACATTATGATATTTTTTTTGTACACACAAAAACTTTAGGTTCCTTGTGCACCACAAGTCATTAACAAAATTACATATATGCTGTAAAACTCCTTTTCTCATAGGTCATTTTTACAAAAAAAAAATAATAATTTTTATAAACATGCGTATACTTTATTCTGTTTTTTTGCATTTTAAACATACCGTGATGTATTTAAATACTTTTTCAGTGGAACTGTAGCATGTTGTTAGAAATACCTGCACATAATAATTCAAATAATTGGTATTTTAATGCGCTTATAAATAGTTGAATATAATGATATTATAATTACACAAAATGACAGTAAAGCTTATTACTAACAAATAAACAAGTAAACATCATAAAAAACACTAAAAACGTACATTTTTATAATTCATTTTAAAAAAAAATTATGAAATAAAAAAAACGGTTATTTTTTTAAAGTATAGGCGCAAAAACTTACAAAAAACATTTATTAGCTTAAACATGTAGAAAATGACATAATATAGAGTTTTTTAAAGCAAAATTTTATTGCATGTCTGTTAAAGCCCGATTTTTATAGATATTATCATTATGCTGAAACGAGACATACTTGTTTACACATACTTCATAATCAAAATAGTTGCATACTGGTAAAAAATATCACAGCAATTACAGCATATTTTTTTTAAGTATATTCAAGTTTAAAGATAGTATCTTCTCTAACAAAACATACATAGATAGCAAAAATGCAATTTTGGAATAATAGAGGGTTTTGTTAATATTTTTGGGCTTAAACATTATTTAATGCCGTTGTTTTTATTACCCAAATATGCGCCAAAACGCTAGTACTGCATGCGAAACGTTTTTTCTTTATTATTCAACATATTTGCAAAATAGAAAGCGGGTCATGAGTGCTTATCATGATCATTTTGGGTTTTTAGTTCAAATTCTTTTTACTACATAATAAGTAATTTAAAACGAGTGATTATACATAATACGTGTTTATTAATTGCTAACACAATTATAAACGGTATTTAACAACTTTTTAGTCTTTTTACACGATTATGTGTGTTAACTTTGGCGTTTTGTTTATTTAAATTACAGTTTTGTCAAAAAAAATTTACACTTCTAGCATTTACAATTATTGATGTATTTTTGTAGGAATAAACGTGTAACCATATATGTTTTTTTTGTGTCTTTGTAAAAAAAAAATTTACTTTGTAACAACAAAAAAAAAGTAGTGCTAATGTAGTTTGACGCTAGTAAATAAAAAAGAAAAAAACACTTGTACAAAAAAATGATTGCACACGCAAAAAAAGATGTGGATTCGGATATTATTAGTGTTTTTAGCATGTATTTTTAGGTTTATGTATCGACAAAAGTGGTTTTTTTTTGGTATTTGCAGTAATAAACGGTATAGGATTGCAAAAAAAAATAACTGTATTTTTTATTAAGTTCGAATAAATTGCTCTTTTTTGTATTAATAACTACTTTTTAACTTTAAGTTAATTATTAAACTATAAACATTAAGTTGTAGATATGAAAAAGCAGTTATCGGTAATAATATCTGTCATTGACGACAGTAATGCAAAAAATATCTGTTCGTATACAAATAACATTTTTTTTTGTAAGTTTGCATATATATTGCTAAATTTGCATAAAAAAGCAATTGCAAACTGATTATTACAAAATCATTATATAAAACGTTTACAACTGTATTTGACTTAATTGTATATAACTGCGTAAATTTATATACATATACTGTGGTTGTAGTCAGGGCCTCCGGAAGGCACAAGGTGACCCGGGGGTAAAAATTTTTTTTTCAGTAAAGGGGGCCCCTTAATTTTTTTTGATATAATTTTCTTGTCTAAAATATTTTAAAAAACCACTAAAAACACACATAATAAAATATTCATATAGTGTTTTTTTTTTTGGGCTGTAATAGTTGATTTTATATTCCAATGTTTTTGTAAAAAGTGCTTTCTACTTTTTGCAAAACATTTTAACATCTCCTCAACACTACTTTTTTGCGCAATTATGTGTAAAGACTTTTTATTTTCCTTTTTTACAAGGTGGCTTTGGGAAACTTGCTTTACTCTTCTTCTCGAAA
>JAQFYM010005468.1:0-13251 GCA_034694785.1 Agrenia bidenticulata
GGGCTCAACGTTGTACCTTTACAAATAAATAGTTAAGAAATCAAAAAATATGCATGATGAAAAAATGACACCTTAGTTCATTATAGCGTTAGATAAAAATATTATTTTATATTATATAATTTTTGTAAAATTTGTAAAATGGGGGCCCCTTTGCAAGCGGGGCCCGGGGGAAAAACCCCCTCTCCCCCCCCTCCTTCTCCGGAGGCCCTGATTGCAATATGATATAGTTACTTGATTGTTCTTGTATGCGCTTTTAAGATATCTAGTATATTTTTCCTTAGAAGACCTTCGAAGTTTGATGTAATATATGTCTATATTATAGCAAAAATAACTTTAATTTGTAGTAAAGGGGACCAACTAAATATTTATGAATTCTATGTCGCATTACTAAAATACTGTGTCAAAACATAAGTTTTCCGGTAAAATATCACAATATCTGTCAACATCGTATTAGCGAAAGTAACTTATCGTATGCATGTAGTATACTTTATGTGCTGTAAAAATAATCGAGTAAAGTCATAAAGCACGATATGCTTGTGTTTCTTGTCGCCAAAGCATAATATAAAGGGTAGTATAAAAATATAAAGTTGTCTTCATCGCGTTTTTTTATAGACAACTGTAGTTTCATATTTGTAGCAGTTTTTTTGTTCTATTTTTTGTTCATGATTTTTTTACACATCTATAAATATAGAAAAAAAAGAGTTTTCGTCAAATAATATATTTAATTGTAACGAATATGTTTTTTTATATCTTAATATTTGTAGCAGGCTATTTAAATTTTTGCAAAATCATTTTTAAATGATATAACCTCGCTAAAATAAATTGCAAAAACTGCATCATTTTAAAACACAATTTTGTTTTTTTTTGTAATTTTTTTGGTGATCGTATTAACTTTTAAGGGGTTATTAATTAAAAAAGTGAAAAACCCCGGATTAAATGGTATACAAAACAGTCAAAAAAAAAAACATTACAATATGCGCACCATCTGCGCTTTATAAAAACAGATATTTCTTCATAAAAAAGCAATTTTTTATTGTGAATTTACAAATATTGCCTTGTTAATACAAACGTCGAGATTTCTGCGCTGATGTTGCAGTTTTTTAAGGAAAAGAATACTTGTGGAAAAATATGCGAAGTCCCGTATTTAGAACAAAACGAAATTTACAATAAATTAGGGTCAAACGGGCAAAAAAATCAAATAGAAGTTTTATATTTTGGCAACTTAAAATGATATAGAATAACAAAAAAAGTAAAAATCGTATGGAAATGCCATTTGCGTTTATAAGACAAATCAAGGCAACATTCTAGGCAGATAGTATTTTTTAAATATAAAATAAATGTTACAGGCAAAATTTTGCAGTGTGACTTTTTTACCAGATAATTTTTTTTATATTTACAGCTAGAAAAATAGACCATGTAAAAATAACAATAAAAAAAACAATAGAGCGACAAATATACTCTAAAGTGCTTATGTTCTTAGGCATCCTCTTTTTATTTACATCCATAAGAACGGAACAAGATAATATGGAATAAAAAGATAAAGAGGGCGGTTTATATCAGTAAAACACAAACAATCACATAGGATTTTTTTGACAAAAAAACTAAGCATAATCGGCTACGCACTAACAAAAATTAAAAACCAAAAAATGCAATTGGGTTGGGTTTTACGGCATGTTAAAGGAAGCTGGGCTGTAAATCATATTCAATCTTGCGAGAAGAGAAAAAAAATTGTTGTGGTTGTCGGTTTTATAAAACAAAATTAGATTTGCAAATCGATAATATAAAGACAACTTACATTCAAAAAACACGCAAGATTTGTAAGAAGTTCCTTTTCAACATGAACGTGTGAAATTTTTAAATAGCATTTATACGCAACAATCTTATAAAAAATTTAGCAAAAACAGCAACTTGAACTTTATGATGCAAAATAAAAAACTATAATGCTGCTATATACCGAAATTCATTTGCATTTCAGATAAGATTGTTTAAAAACTCTTAAAAGTTTTACAGCATTTACGTTATACTCGTACGTAAAAATGTACGTTGAATATGTTTATTTGTTAGATTTAGTATTTGAAACCTCGGTAAAACCTGTTTAATTTGACATAAATAAAAGAGAACTGTTTATGGGGGTTTTAAGAGAGTCGTGACAGCATAATTTTGTCGCTTTCTAACGTGTTTAATAAATCTAAAATGCTTCTTGCAAATTTGCAATACAGGCAAATAATGCTTTAACTGGAATATTCAACGATCAGGTAATAAAATATTATGTTTTTTTACTATTCAAGCCTTTAAAAATTTTAAAAACAAAATTAAAACAAATTGTTCTTCACTAAATTTTTTTTGCAAATTTTTGGATTGACAGGCATAAAGTTTTTATAACGCTGCGGAGAAAATTCTCTAGGCTACGTAAAGCGTCCTGGTCTTAAGTTGAGTCACAATTATTTTTTTGTTATTGACTAGCGGAATTAAAATGATTGATAGAGAATATTACGCCTTTTAGTTATCAAGCGAATAATAAAACGCCTTGTCAGCAGAAAAAGCTTTACTTGTTAACCAAGAATGCGCGCATAACAATACTACGAACTGCTTTATTAAATTATTCGGGGTGCAAAACAAAAGAAAGAAAGAACACAAAGTGCAGTAGTCAGAAAGTTTTAAATATTTTCTGACTTTTTAAAAATGGCACACGGTTTCTTGCTGGGATATTTTTATATCATGTTTAGATATACATTATTTTCTTATTGATGTGAAGCTTGTAAAGTAAAATAGATAAATAAATAAATCATCAAAACAAAATAAAAGTATGTATTTTTTATTACAACATAATATTGTTTACATTTCGAACATATTGTCATTTTTTGTCTTCTTTGAACTTGCTTTTTACCAGTTATTGTCTTAGCAATGGCGCTTTAATCGCTTGTAGTTTTTTTCGATGTCAAGACATTTTATACACCGTTGTTACTATATCCAGAATAACCGACATTTTTATAGCAATGATATACCCTTGCGTACTCGTTTTCTTATCTGAATATCTCCATATTCTTTTTCGTCGTTCTGTACTTTTTTTCGGTGGATATACTAGCGTGTGTATTACAAATATTCTGCGAGTTAAACGGAACCTTCAAGTGATCCTTCTGTGTCTTTGTTTTATAGAATTTTTCATGATGTTTCGTACTTCCACTATAAAGTTATCTTGCCCTGTTATATTTGATAAGATATTATTATTGCGGGAATCTTTTAATATAGTGTTTTACATTGTACAAACGTCTTATCCAGTTTTTCTACACGGCTGGAATTAAGTAAGTGTTTTATATACCATTTTGTGCAAAGGCATTTCTACTTTTGTTATTGAACTTTTTTCTCCATTTTTCAGTGTTTCTTGTGATGACATTTTGGCATACTACTTTCACTGTAATTTTTTGTCCCATATAAGGGTTAAATTATACGTAGAAGAAATTTTGATCATTGGAAAATTTGTGATGAAAAAAATTCCATGGAAGTAAAATGTCTATGAAATATATAAAATACTGTTGTTATTCCTGCTGTTTGATCCACCTTATAAGGTTTCAATCCACCTCAAAAAAACGGTAAAACTAAATTTAGACCATAGATTTACGTCAAAGTACAATATAAGTAAACGAAATAAAACGGCAATCTTAAAAGGAGAAGAATAAAAAAACAAATCAAAAACTAATTATGTGAAAAAAAACATCATATGAATACAAAACTTGAAAGATTTTCTATAATTTAATCTTTTTATACAAGATTTTTTTATTATTATGGTAAATATTCTTGTTATACAATTATCTTCTAATTTTATATAAAAAAATGTTTATGAAAGTTTGTTAAGTAACAAGTAATTTAAAAAAATCCATTAATTAATTTTTTCTTAATGCATATCAACAAGATATTTAGAATAATTCCATAAAAACTTGATCTTGTGCTTTTTCCTAAAACAAAAATCATCATGATGCGATTGAAGTAGGTTTAGTGTCGTACTCACTTTTTGACGCATGATTTACATTTTCCATATCCCATTTGCACTCTATGCGCTGTATATTCGCCTTAGATATTGGCTTGACGAAATTCTCTTCAAAAATAACAGTTTCATGATTATAGCCAATTTCATATAACCCTTAAACCGTTAGCAATCCATCTGAAGTACTTGCTGTGCCATATAACAACATCGTAAAATTTAGTATATGATACGTTAAAGGACCCTTACGTCCAAACACGGGTTTTTATTTAATCCGTATTTCGCTCCAAAAGTCCAAACACTTATGGACTCACTTTTTTATTTCCGTAACCGCTTTTTCTCTGTCTTGCTCTACCATCTGTCAATACATGCATGCTATCAAACAACACCCACCTCTGTTATATTTTCTTTTTCCTCGAAAGCGGCTCTAATCTACTTGAATTCTTGTTCCTTCACCTCCCGTTTTAGTAGAAAAAAAACTCAATGTGGTTATTCTGTCTCGTGCATAGTACGTCTAAAAAACTATTGTGTTGCTGTTCGTTTTTTGTATGCATCTATAATTTTATCATGAGTTTTATTATCCAAATATAATTAAATCAACTTTAAAAATTGCTTTAGAGATTAGTTCTGTACTTTTCTTAGCACCCCTAAAGATTGTACAAAGAGTGTCAATATATGCTGTTGTATTACTCTTGCATTTACAAATCCGCAAGAAGCCAACTATCGTCTATATTGGCCTTTTTTTTAATTTTAAGGTCTTTAACAGCCTACATCGTTCACACACACTTTCAAGAGGATTGTAGATAGCTCCATACATTTGAAGCATCTCTTTTAACTGTGTTCTGTCATTTAGTTACAAATAGAATTCTTATTGATCCATATTTGGAGTTAAAAAAAGGAAAGAACAATAAAAATAAAAAATATTTAAATAAGTCAAAACTGCTATGTGGATTAAAACCCTAAAAGATGAAACGAACTGCAGATATGCCATACTGTTTTGAGGCTTTTTTTATACATACATGGAGAATTTTTCATTCTATGAAAATATTTTTAAGCCTAGGTTATAACAAGAAATGTTCCATGGAATGAAAAAACAACACCCCGATATATATTATAAATAAAGAAACGGAAGACAATTACAACGACTGCGTCATAAAAGCAAAAATTATTTATATTATATACAAAGTTTACTATGTGTTGCAAGCCTGCAACACGTAATAATGTTTAAAACATAATTTTACATTTTTTTGCCAGGTTGCTTTGCAAGCTGTAGTAAAAAGCCAGTGCCTATGTAAATGCAAAACCAAATGTCACATGTTTTATATCTATACAAAACCTTCGGAAAATACACTATGGTTGGTGCGAAACAATTTAGCTTAGAGCATAGTTGATTCGATTTTACCTACACCAGTGTGATTCTAAAATATTAAATCTTTATATGCATGACAACAATCGTCTTGCCGTATGCAAATATAAATCTGGTTTTATAAAATGCTTTAAGAACTACCAAGGTGTTTCTAAAGGTTGTTATGCGCAAGAAAGCAAAAAATTGCTGTAAAATCTTCGTTAAGTAAATGGGTGTCGGTGCTTTTCTTTGTTATTTAAAACTTTATACGACCAAATAACTGTATTGACAATATGTGTTTGTATTTTGTTATGAGTCATTTTGACCGTCTTTTACAAGAACCTTGTATGTCTTTTTCTATAAAAAACCAGCCATACCGTTTTAAATCTTTTTTTTAGAAAAAAATACTTACGTAAAACTGTTTTTATGTTGTTTATAAAAAAACTGTTTATTTCCTTACAGAATTTTAGAGATAATGCCAGATAGTCCACGTTAAATACTTTTTAAAAAACATGAACCATAGAAATTTTACTTAAAAAAAGTTTATTCTATTTTAAAAAGTCTCTTTTGATGCTTTTGGATTTTTTGATTTGTGAAATTCATCCGTAATCAAATTCTAGTTTATTAATTTCTGCAAAAACGGCTATAAAAAAAGTTCTTTTTGTACTACTGACTAAATGAATTAAATCTGTTTACTTTTAGACGTTATGAATACTAAAATTTTTTGTAAAACATGTCTACTACATGTTTTGTTCTCTTGCTCAAATGAAAATGGGTAATCAAACATGTGTCTGCACAACAAAACGTCTTTTAGTAACCTTGTTACGCATGATGCGCAAAATGTTGTGTAAAAACGTTGGCAAAACACGCTTTGCGCATTAAAATGTGTTTTAAAACATGACACGGCCTAAAAATTAGACCGATGCCCGTATTACGATGTAATTTTATATAGAAGGGTATGTAGAAAACATAGAAAAAAGGCCACGCTTTGACGGTGAGTTAATACAACTCTAAATAACTATTTTTACTTTTACATTATATACTGATTTTTTAAATACAAGTACAAAAGAAAAACAAGATTTTTACATCAACTTAGACAACAAGCAACTACAATTAAAAAAGCTTATGCGTATAAAGTAATAATTATAACAAGGCTTAAGTCAAAGAATGAAATAATCTGTCAATTATAACTAAACCGCTGTTTTGGTTTTTTCCGAAAAATTATAATTAAATATCAAAATGCAAACTTAGTATTCGTTTGTTGCTTTTTTAGCAAATTTATCTAAAAACACTCGAACTTCGCATTATGCCTTAATGGAAACAGCTTTTACCCAGTTGATATTATTACCAAAATTCTGTAATACGGGCGTTGTTTGCCCTTTTTTTTGTACGAAGGAGATTTCATGTACATTTTTCAGTTTATATGAATACCAGAATGTTCTACAATTTGCTTAAATCTGCGTGAAATTTTCATCCATAGTTTGATTCATTATTGTTTTTGTTTTATTGCTTTGTTTATTTTTTGTGATCGGCTACAAACGAAAGAGAAAACCTAAACTTAAGATTTTACGTTAGTGGAACCAAAAGTTAAATTATGTTTTAGAATGATCTGAATAAAATATTTAAAACAAGTTTTTGGCGTTTTTTTTAAGAAGCAGTTTTTTATAAGGAACAAAGATAGCCACGATGGTACTTAACAACAATTAAGCATATACATTACTTTGCTTTACCTAAGCTACAAAAAAATTTGAAATAAATTTACAGCCCGTCTAGCTTTACAAGATATTTGTAAAGGTATTTTCTAAAGACATTGCAAAATATTGCTTATGATCATATAAAAAAGACATCATGGTACAAAATCAAGCAAAAATCATATTTTTAATATAAATGAATACACGCGAGTATTCTTTTACGTTTAAAAAATTAGAAATTATATAATTTTTGGCCATGTATAGATACCATGCCTTTTAACGATAAAGCCAACCCTGAATAAATACAAAAAAAACGTAGTGCTAAAAAATACATGCCTGAGCGTGTATAGTACCACAATTTTGAAGAAGAATACAAAATGTTCATGTTTTACTTCACATAAAGCAAATGCTGCAATTTTTGTATTTTCATGTTCATCCTGAGGTGCAAGACGGTTTTGGTATGTTTGATAGAATACAAAAAAAGTGATGCAACGATAAAGAACTTAGTACATTGCTCTAGCGCACAAAAAATTTTTCCTGTAGCGGCACCTCCGAAATAAAAACTCTTACAGGATATACAACAAGGAACGACTGTCTTATATATAAAGCAATTTTTAGGCACTATTTGTACAAATTTGGCATGACAAACTATTGCATATAATCTTTCTATAATAATCCTACATTATAAAAAACTTTTTGTTATATAACTTCAATGTAATATAAAACGAATGATGCAGAAAATGCAACCTTATTGTATTACTAACACTTTTGTCACTTACGAGTAATTCTTTTATGCTGGTTAGTGTATTTTATACTGTAAAAAACGGAAAAATTGCAAATCACATATTCTTTAATTTTAGGTCGATTGTTCTGAAGAGCATTTGTTAACTAGGAACATTACAAAACTATATAAATTATTTCGCATTGATAAAAAATCAGTTTAAAACATATAGAATTAAGCATTGTATTGTGGCGTCTTATACGTGGCTGATGTTGTATCATTGATATAAATATAAGTCAAAAAAAACTAGCATGTGTTTAACATTATTAATACAAACAAAAAAGGTTTTGTGCAAAAAAAATTTAAAAATAGTTTGATTAAAAGCGTATTTTTTTGATAGAAAGTACACCACGTTGCTAAAAATAGCTTTAAAAAAATTCGATAGACAGTAAAATAAATTTGTTCGTTTTAAATGACCAGTAAAAAACAAAATTATTGGTACAGTTGATTTGCCCTAGTATCAGACCTAAAACGTACAGATATGCTGCAATTTATATGTCATATTATATGGTATATAAAAGAATAGCATTTTGCTTTTTTTGTAGGGTATTTCTTAGGTAAAATGCCAACATTAAAAAACGGCGGCGAATACCGAATTTGATATTGTTATTGAGGTCTTGTATATAAATACTTATTATGCATGTTTATGCTTCAGTAATATTTTATATTGATATACCGTGGAATTCTATTCATCGGGACATCTTAAGGACACAAAAAACATTGCCAAATGTACGAAACAAAAGGTTCAGAAATACAGAAACATAGGTTTCACCCTATTGCAAATAAATATATAATAAATGAAAAAAAAAAATTTACAACATCAATAATAAAAATTCTCTATAAAAATTAAAAAAAGATGGTAATGAATGCATTATCACGTAAATTTTTTATATTAGTGCAGCAAAAAAAACTTTTCACTTATTAACAGGTCGAATAATAGCATAAAATTACGAAAAAAAAAAAAAATATATATGGTAATTTCGTATAAAACATTTTTATTGCAGAAAATTGTGCTTATTTATTGCTCGACTTATATGTTATAGTTAATTTACATATACATTTTATTCGGAATTGCCCTATAAATAATAAGCTTTATGAACAGGATTACTGACAAAGCTGACTATATGCATATACAAATAATCAATTTTTTCCTCGCTATATATGATTTCTTTTTTTACTTTGGCCCTTTTGTTCACTGCTTGTGGGTTTAAAAATGCACTTGAGTGCTTTAACTGATCTACATAACCTTTTACGCAAAAAATGCGTTTTATTGCGTGTTTTTACTAAGTATACACCCGTAATTCTAGTTAGACCTTATACAAAGTAATGTTTTATAATACGAGAGATCTTTTTAAATAAAAACAAAATGCAACTGGTGAAGCTGATCAATTAATCTGTCTTAGATGTTTCTTACAACAAGGTACCGCATTTTTTGGTTGTTCTTTTTTGTCTTGTTGTAGTTATAAACATATTCCATTTATACATACTATTTAATGAACCTTGAGCAATTATCAATCCGTCAAAAAATCAATAAAAATGTAGTTCTATTATATTTGTCATTAAGTTCTAATGTTAAATTTGCATATTTGATACTTACGGTATTTAAAATATTTTTTACTCATAGTTTACTGAAAAAATAGATCTTAAGTATCTTTAATTTACATATCTCTATAAAATTAATTTTGCGAATAATACAAGAAAGCGTTTTTTGGAGCCTTGTATACCTTTTCTATTACCAGAGCAGTACATATATTTACAATGGAAAATGATAAAAAAAGCCTTTATGTAACGAAAACTGGATTTAAATCGAATCACGCTGCATATTTGTTCACTATTCCATTATATACAATTTCGGTAGTTTACTTCTGATTTATGTGCATAATGTGCTGTTTTACGCAGTACATATATTTTTAGTAATTTTACATTCTCTTTCAAGCAGTAGCAGTGCAGGGGCTTCAAATACTTATGTCCATAATATACAAAAATTTTCTAAAGATTTGATATTTTGGCAAACTATGGTAGGCGTATTCTTCTCGTTCCAATTTCCATATTTTTAAGATTTAAATACGGGAATACCTGTCTAATAAATATCAGTTGTACGCAGTAAGTGTTATTAAAAAAGAAACGAACATTACTGTTATAATGATTGCAAATTATTTTTTAAGATACTGTCTTTTTATACGTTTTTCCGTAACAACTACTAACGTGTGTGTAATGATCCAAAATAAAAAAAATATTTCTAGATTCTAAAAAAAATGTATGTATCTATTTTTAACTATACTTGTACTAAAGCACACATCTGGACTGTTTCAGTAGCATCACTAAGTAATTAAGATATTAAATTTTAATATTAATGTTTTTTGAAAGGTTCTGTAGTAGAAAAAAGGAAAGTCAAACTTTGCATAGTTATTTTAATTTTTCTTGTATAGTTCTAAATTACTTGTAACTAATTTATAAAAATATGAATGTAAGTGATGATTATATACAATCCAAGCTTGTGTTAGATACAGTTTAAGGCTTTTTCAGGAATTCCGTTTTTTTTATCTAAAAATAAATTTTTGTATGCTTTAAAAATTTTATACGACACCAATACGCATGAAAATACTATAAATACGGGTATTACCTTTAATCCATAATGGCCATATATTGTATGGCAATATATGGCCGCGGTCATTTTTTTTGGTGCCCCTGATACAGTATACCGGTAAATTTAATTTCAGTGCCTTTGCATTAAGGTGTCATTTGTAAGGTAGCTGTATACGCATGCACTAAATAAAACATGTAAGTATTTTATTTGAAAAGCCAATTTATTTTATGTGTATTATCTAGGCTCGCCCTGCAATTATACGTATAATAAATCATAGGTACCTCAAATTTTATTTTATAAAGTAAAATTTAATCTACGTAAAATTCGTATCTCATTGTATGTTTCAGTATTTAAAAATATTTCATAGGGTTTTTATGTGCAAATTTTTAATTGAGTTTTATTTTAAAAAGTGCACAATATTAATTAAAATATAAATGTTTCAAGTGGATTTTTTATACAAAAACAGTTTGAATGCCTAAATACGTAAGAAATACTTAATCCCGGTATTCGGGGTCCAAGATTCCGGCCTGCTTTCGTGTTTTTTTATCCCGGGATTAAATATCTATAACTTTGTAAACAGTCACCAGGAATGATGATAAATAAATAGCAAGATTGAAAAAGTGTTAACAGATAAAAAATGTTCGTACGCAAAATATACAGATTATCATAGCATTTTGTATACCTTGAAGATAGAAAAAAGTACGTAAGTGCTTATTGTAATATTTGCATATTGTATAATTGTGTTGTTTTCTTGTTTTTTACCTTGTAACCGTGCTGCTCTAAAGGTAATGCGCAGTTCAGAAGTTATTTATTGATTTTATAAGTTGTTTTATAAGAACCACAAGGAAATTTAACTTATTTTAGTGTAAAATTAAACTAAAAAACACAAAGATAGTAAAAAATATGTATAGAAAGAAAAATATGGAAAACAATAGTATTTAATCTATTATTAAGTCTCTCGTTCATTTCGTTATTAATTTGTGTGTTCTTAAAATATACATCTATTATGAAATCAGCAAAAAATCGCTGCTGTATAAAAAAAACATATCACAAGTCTTAAATTATCTATTGCAAATCGATCCATTGCAATAAAATCAAAATAATCCATTAAATTTTCACCTCATAAAATCATAAATTTTGTGTTAAAGTAAAAT
The DNA here is from genome assembly GCA_034694785.1 of Agrenia bidenticulata. NCBI lineage: Eukaryota > Metazoa > Arthropoda > Collembola > Entomobryomorpha > Isotomidae > Agrenia > Agrenia bidenticulata. Next base: position 11,538 of record JAQFYM010005468.1, read on the forward strand.
ATATCACGAAATGCGTAAAAAATACTTTTATGATATTATAAATTGCATATTTTTTACATATTTTAGTATAAGATTTTTTCAAAATGCGTTTCATTATAATATGTATAGAAAAGAGCAGCTAAAATAACTATACAACGTATAAAAATGAAAACAGGAATTAAAGAAAACTTATTGATGTATAAACAAAAAAAAACTTATACTCTTTGAATTTATTTTAATGTTTTTATCAAATTATTTGCTTGATTTTTTTTTTCTTTTTTAAATGCGTTTTTCGCTTAAAATAAGAATGATAAAAAATGGATATATTTACTTAAAAAAACCATAATATTCATATACTGGTTTTTTGTCGTAAATCACAGTAATTGTACACGAAAAAATCTTTATTAATATATAAATATTAATAAGCATAGGTTTTAAGCTAAAAAAATGTTTTTACGTAATAACTATATGGTTTGAATCTCGGTTTACACCCTAAAGACATTAAAAATCAAACAGATTGACTACCAGTGTTTTTTCGTTCGTCCGATGTAAAAATGGATACTATATTAAAAGAAACTTTGTTAACATGTTCAAAAACAAGCAAAGTACTCTAGGCAAAAAAAAAATTGCAGCATATTGCTTGCGACCGAAATAATTGTCGTCATTGCTAAAAATATTTTAATTCGTGTACATATTTTTACCTGATAATATATTATAAACTGCTTATAGGCCCAAATTATTATGATATTGTCTTTATACACATTTCAAAAGTCTGAAGAAAATTTTATCTGTTAAAACAATAAAGGAACTTAAAATCTTCTTGCTTAATTCTATGCATACAACGTACTGATATTTTGTTGTTTGCAGCAGTTTTGCGCTTTTCTGGGCTCTGTGAATTTATTTACATTTAAGGTCTCGAGAAAAAAAGTGGTGCATATGCCACAATCTTTGCATTGAGATAATTAATTTTTTTAATTAAATTCAAAAACTTACTACTGCGATTATTATAAACTATACATTATTAAAAAACGCAAAAAACGACAAACCAAGACAAAAAAAATTTTTTTGTTAAATTTTTATACATATTTACTGACTTCTATGCCCAATAATACATGATCCCGATTCTCGGGATCGATTCCTGGGATCCCGGGAATTCAAAATTATTTTATTTTTTGATCCCGGGATTTGTAATCCCTATGTATACCTCATATATAAAATTTAATATCCGTTAAAACAAAAAATAAATAAAATAAAATGACTTTTAATATTATTCATATTGTTCGAAGACTAATTATTCTACACAATACAAGATATTTTTTGAAATAAAAGACCAATTAATATTATGAGTTTTTTTAGAGGAATGTGAGAAAAAAAGGCATTCAACTACTATTCCTCATAAATAATTTATAAATCATATTAGTTACTGTTAAAATTGACTACGTCACTGTAAAAGTATCTCAATGATACGCTAATGCGAGGAAGAAATTATACGTAAAAAAGATATTTAAAGAGCAAGAAAATGTTCATTTACACAAAAACACAGGTATTTGTAGCTAATTTATTTTTTTTTATTTATACACTGTTAAATTCGACAAAAGGTGCAATGCTCTTACTATGCCTGCACTATGCCTAAATTATACTGCACTATACGTATAATTTAGGGCATGCAAAATATTCGTCTGACGAATATCGAACGAATAATTTTAAAAACCGAAATATTCGCGAATATATCGAA
>JAQFYM010005469.1:0-13250 GCA_034694785.1 Agrenia bidenticulata
AAATCAGTCGAGATTGATTGCAAATGATCGTGATCAATTGCAAATGGTCGAGATTGAATGCAATCAAGTCGAGATTGTTTGCAAGCATGTCGAGATTGATCGATAAACCCTATATTTGCCTCAGAGGTGACCCACCTTCCTAAATGAACAGTAATTATTGTATCGTTTTTTATTGTAAATACGGTATCATTACGACTACAGTACATAAAAAAACCAGTAGTGTAATATAGTTTTATATATTATCTACGACATAAAATAACTATATCTACGAAAGACAATTTTGGAAATGAATGCGCCTTTATACATATATAATCTACCTTTTAATAGAATTTTTTTTGTTCTCGTATTAAAGGAGGAATCCTCAAAAATTTCTTTATGGAACTACCTGGATTGAAGCAAAATGCAAAGGAATTTAAAATTTAACATACAGAATTGAATTTTATAAAAATGTTTTAAATGTTAAATACTTTTTAAAATGTTTAATTTCAACCATCTCTTGCACATTTTGTGGGTTATATCTATTACTAGACTTAGAATAATTTGGTCTATACAAGGCTACATCACAAAGAATTGATACTTTTATTTTAATTCCCAGATTATTTTCAGTTTTAAAAAAAAATACAAATTTGTTCATTGTTTCTATCCAACCTTTTAAAATCATATATAAGTTATTGATTTTTGTATGCTAGTATATTTTATTTTACAAAATGCAGAAAAATATTTATATATTCTAAGTTTAGTTGGTTTGCGAAATTCGGTTCACTTAGTTAAGAATAACGCTGTTCTTAGCAAATGCTTTTTTGCAAAAAAGGCAGTGGATAGTAAACTATATCTTTTTAACATACTAAGAATACTGCAAATTGTCTTCGAGTTTGCAAAATTTTCTGCACATTTGTTTTATGCGACTTACTTATATAATTACATGTTGGAATAAAATTTTATTGGCTTTCGTCTAGATTAGTGTTTTACATTTTTGAAACTTAGGGGTTCCGAAAAAAATGAAAATCTTTCAAATAAAACATGACCCGGAACACTGTATTAAAACACAGTTGTAAGATATAAAAAAACCAATAAAATCCCCGGCACCCGAAAAATTACCCGACTTTGAATTTTTGCAAAAAACCCAATAAACCCAGGGTACCTGGGTATGAAAACCCTACTCTGGTCATTTACAAAAAAAATGATTGGTTAACTTGCAATTGCAATATACGTTCGTATTTATGGTTTTTATCACAATTATATTTTTCTATTTTAAATATATTTACGACATGCGTACGGTAAAGATTAGTAAAAACAATAATATGAATTGATAATCTTATTAAAATTTTTTTTTGTCATGTATACAATCTATATGTGTTTGCCGAGTTTTTTATATGATTTTGTGTTTACAACAAGAATTAAATCATTTTTGCCTAAAAAACATAATAAATATAGTCTACGCGCACCAGTAAAATACAAAAACGTATGTAAAAATCTACAACAAAAATGTATAACAGCATACACATTATAAGTCAAGTAATCAACGCTTCATTGAACCAAGACTTTCTATATTTTTTTTTAGTTTACATATACACAATTCTATCTTATTCTTACCTGCGTTTATCTATAAAAATGCAACGTGTACGACTTAGTTAGTCTGTTTACGGTTAAAAAAAACCTCAGTAATCTTGTTATTGTAGTTTTAGACTATCAGGCACAAAATTTTTTAAAGACATTACTTAGCGATAAAATTTATATCTTTGAATTATAAAAGCGCACTTTTTTAACATGAAAATTATACACGCAGTTTTTTTTTTGTAACTGCAATATTGATTCAAGGTTTAAGTTCGACAAAAACGGTAAGCCTTATAAAACAAAAGAATATGGAATATTATAAAAGACAACTTGCAAATGTAATTTCAAACATATAATCAGCTTTTAATTTTATAAAAAAAAAATGGTCGTGAAAACATTGTAACACTGAAGAGGGATAGAAAAAGCAAATTTAGACTTTTTAGTGATCTTATTTTTTCTTTTTTTTTCTTTTAACAAAGTAATTGCCTTTTTAACGAGCGCCAAAATGAACTTCTTAATGCATTTTTTGTTTTACTGCGTTTTTTGATATTTTAACTATTTTATTTTGCAATTAAAATCGTCGAAAGTTTAACTGTAAAAGTACACTGTAGGTGATACTGCAAATATTATATTTGCAGATTTACTTGTAATTTAAGCATAAATGACGTTTTTAGGCTTAGATCAACGTCATTTTTTTGCATTTTACAGGGTTTTTTAGTCTTACAGTTCTTTAATCTACGACAGTTTACATATAAAACCATGTTTATTTCTGTTTTTGGAAAAAATATAAACCAATTTAAATTGCGAACATTTTGTATGTTAAAAGTTATAAAATCACATTTAAATCGTGTTTGTCTATTTTTTTTTTGCACTCGCTTGTGAAGAGGACAGTTTTTGCATTGCTATGTTTTTTTTTTGTGATATCTACATAGCAAAACAAAAAAAGAAGTTATAAATTGGATTTATATAGCCCTTAAAATAGTTTTTTTTTTTTAAACAAAACGTGGTTTTAAAAGAACCAAAAAACTTAAAAAAAATGCACCACAAAATTTTAACCAAAATAAAGTCTACACTTTTAGTTAATAAATTCTTTTATCCTATATATACTTCTTTTAAAAATTACAAAATAATGAAAATAAAAAAATTCGTTTTTTTGGCTCGCGAAACCCGCTATATAGCAACATTAACTATTAGTTTAATATGCGCAATTCCTTAAATTGCATAGTCTCATGATTTTGTAATCATATCGCTTGAATCATGAATATTTTCTATTTATGATTTTACCTTAAAAACCATATATCCACCAGGGTTTTGCAAAATAAAAGAATTGATTTTAAAGGAATAGGGATTTGCAGGTATTTTACAAAAATGTCCTAAGGCATTCTATAGGCAGAATAATCTAACGAATTCGTTTAAAAAAATACGAAAAGGTGTACGAAGTGTCTTTTTGAATGTTATATGGGGTTGGAAAAAAATCGGAAATCCCATAAAATCCCTTAAAGACATTAGGAAAAATTCAAAAAATATCAAAGAACAAAAACAAATTATATCCATGTTTAAATGTATAAACTTTGAAAAAAAACATTTTAATTTTTAAAATTTTTTAATTGCAGCTCGTTGATATCCACAGTGGATTTTTTTTTTGCAAAGAAGCATAACTACAAATTCAATTGCTGTCTTACCTGTATATATTTTAAGTGATAGAAAATAACTGAATTAAAATCTACGGATAAATGTACTGCGTTTTTCGAATATAAATTTATCAGAAAATTAACATGTAAGAGATACTCTATACCTCTTTTACACTTAAAAAGTAAAATTAGATTTTTATACGCGTAAAAACTCGTTTTTTTATAGTTGTGAAGCAAATATAAAAAAAAGAGTTTATTTTTATATACTTTGTAAATCACGACACTGTTAAGCCCAACCACATTTAACATACGTTATTTTTTAATTTTTGTAAAAAAACAAAAAACAGTACTTTTCATCTTTGTTTTTTCTAAAAATCACGCCATCAGATTATTTTGGATCAGCTAGATAAAAAATACAAAAACGATTTGGACACTCTTTGTATTTTCTGTTAATCTGATTTTTGTTTATTAACAAAAAAGTATTTTTTTAAATCATTATACACTTTTAAATAGTTTTTTCATGTAGTAAAAATATCAATATAAAACCTTAAAAATAGTAAATAAAAATAAAAGTTAGATTTCCGTCAATTTTTTTTACTTAACACATAAAAATACGACTTATGGAAGTGGCTTTTTTTATCCAAAATTTCAAAAAAATATATGTAATATAATATAAATTCTGTAATTCAACTTTCATATGTATCTTTGACTATTTATGTATTCTGAAAACTAAAACAATAACAAAAACCACTTTTACTTAACATAAAACTAAGTTGTTATAAAATAAATCGATATTTAAAGTAACATTCATAATACGTAAAGAAAAACGAAAAAAGAAAGAGTACAACACTACAATTATTTTGTATCAAAGTTACTAAGAATTTCGTTTAAAGACAGAATTCAGTATCTTGGTGCTGACTAGATTTTTTTTGCATTTTTAATTTTTATGTGCAGCCAAGTGCTGTTTTTTTTACCCATGTGTTTTTGACCTAAATTTATACGTAAAAAAACCACTGGGTAATATTTTTGGTTCCGAAAAAAAACCCACTGACTATATATCATCCTATATAGTAGGCATCCAGAAGCAATACCTTAAAATTACTAAAATACAGCGAATGTGTTGTGCTCCGGGGTTTTTTTGTCGCCTACCCGGGTATTTTTGGGGACTTGTATTGTTTATAATAGTAAAACAATATATGTCAGTCTATCATTTAAGTTTTATACAATAAATGTTGTATATGCATTTTTTGCTGTTTACTTTGCGTTATATTATGAAATATTGCGTAAGAAGTAGCTGTATATAGCTTATTTGCGCGTTTATACAAGTGTCATTATGTAAATATTATATTTTGCAGTACTTTATACTAAGGGCGTAGCGAAGGGGGGGGCACCCATGCCCGAAATTTTTTCACGCCTGAATTTACGCATGGGGGTCTTAATTTTCCGGGCAAAAAAAATAAGAATAACCCTCCCCCCCCCTCCTTACATAGTTTTTTTATTTTAAAGTAAAGAGAATTTTTTTTTATGATCACTTGTTTTACGGAATTGATTTTTATGCCCCCTTTTTTTTCTAAACCCACGACAAATATAATCCTGCCTACGCCTCTGCTGTATACAGTATAACATGCAATGTCTTTACACTGCTTATTATAACAATATAAAAACAGGTACGATTGTATATCATTTTTTGTTTTAACGGAGATTGAACATGCAAAATCTTTTTTTTTCACTTTTCTTCTTTTGTTGCTAGATGATGGGGAAGTTTCTTGATAATCGTGATACATCTTTACTATATGAACTAAGACAAACGCATATCAAAGATCAGTAAAAAAGAAAAATCGTGAAAGTAAAATCATATAGAATGCACAACTACGTGAGTTTAACAAAGCAAAAGAACTCTGTTTAACTGTTTGAAACAGCATTTGTGCTATAAAAAGTTTATAACAATATCGTTGTATATATGTTTTTTGTGTTTTAACTCATTTTATACTATAACTATATAAGATGTATTGTATTTACATTGTTTATATAATTAAAAACGTTTTTTCTATGTGTCTATTAGTCCTCTGTGGCGATATTTTACAAAGCTGTAATAATTGCCGACAAAATACCATAAATTCTTTTTTTATAACTTCAACTTTAAATAACCCATTATTCTGTAAATGTTTTTTCTTTATTTATGTAATATACTATTATGCTATATAAAAATTTGTTAGATTCGTTAAGTTTTATGATAATTTTGTTAATTATAATAAAATTCGTTTTTCGATTGTTGGATTTTTATATCCCCGGAGACATACACGGGTACCCAGGAATACAAAATGTAAGTTATTTAACTAAAGAAAAAAAAACTACCCATGAATAGTTTTGTACCTATAAATCGAGGCATGAGAAAAATTATACCCATGCATTTAAAAAATATTAAAATTAATAAAACTACAAAAAAGAACAGTAAAAAATAAATAAACTGAGCAAAAATCACATAATATAGTTAAGAGCATTTTCTTAATGCCTTACAAGTTTTTTCTTTTTTGTAAACTGTAGTATTACTTTAGACAAAAAAATATTTTGTAAAAATTGTTTTATAAATTAGATCCCAAAATTAATTAAAAGCAGGAAATAGTTAAAATAAATCCTAAGTCATAAAAAAGCATTTGTAAAAGAAAAACGCATGGAAGATGAAGTAAATTTTAAATATAAGAAAAAAAACCTCGAATTTAATTATAAAGTTTCAAAATACAAGAAATACAAAATGGCTGTTAAATTATGTATAATTAATATTTTATATTACAAATTTTGAGGTATAAAACCATTTTAAAAAAACGTTGTTTACAACGTAACTTATATCATCAGATGTACTATACATACTAGGGTTTGACATATCACATGTGAATTGATATACTGTTGTTTTACATTACTGATTTACTATTTTATACGATATAGTTACAGGTTTTGTTTCTCAAAGCATTGTATTTTTTTGTTACAAATAAATTGGCAGCAAAAATAAAAAAAAGTCATAAATTTAATATGAAATATCTTGGTCTTAATTTATTGGAGTGTATGTTTTTTTGTTAAGTTGCGCCCTCAACCTAAATATTTTTCTCTTTTTAAATTATAGAATTAATTATTATAAGGTGGAAGCTTTTCACGTGAAAAATTTAGTGCAATCTATATAACAACAAATCTAAATATTTATAATAAGGGTGACAAAATTGCATTTTTAATTATATTAATGCATATGATTTCTAGCAAAAACGCATATTTTTTTGAATAAACGCATTTTAAATATCCATTTTAAACATACAATTTTTTAAAATAGACAAATAATTATCAAATAGTACGCAAAAAGGGGTTTAATATACGACACTGTTGCGTAACTATATAATTTAACAATTACTAAACAATAATAAAAGACTTTATTATCTTATAAATGCTTATTTTATATATTTATTGTAATAAATGCATATTTTTGCATTTTTTCTATGCATTTTTGTTTTGCCTCAGTTATAATTGATAGAAATGTAACAAATAAAATCAAACAATATATTTTTAAATCTTATTGGCGTTTTTTAGACCAAATTTAGATCCTTCACAATTTAAAATGGTAAAACTTAGTTACGTAGAGTAAGCGATACTTATGCCAGGTTACTGTACATAAAAAACTCTAGTAAAAACATATTATTTAAAATCAAAAAAATAAAAAGGAATTAAGCATGACTACGTGCAGCATATCATATATTTATGATGGTAAAAAAACGACCAAAATCGCAAAAAAAAAATATTTTTATATATTTTTTATTTTTTCTCAATAACAAAGATAATCCAAATTTTCAAAAGCAAAAATTTTTTGTAATGATTCTATTTTGTGGATGCCTCTACATATTTTTGTAACCGTTCGTACTTAGAAATGAAAGTTGTATTTAAACCAAGCACGTTACGCAATATTGGATTACTTATTAAAAAGTACAGAAAAAAATTTAGCCATTTTTATTTTCTGTTGTTTGGTAAGATAAAAATTCTAAAAAAAAACATGTTTACAAAGGATATATGTTTTAAAAATACGCAAAGGGTTAAAAACAGAACGCGCGGTTACTTAATTTATGATTTATTTATTTAGTTCTATACAAAAATATGGTGATATTGCTTACAACTCCTCTTCTGTGCTTAAAAATGATTTGTCATCCAATATAAAAAAAAACCCCGATTGCTGACTACAGGCACAATAAATGCTGCATATACAGTAATCTGTGTAACAAGTAATTTTTTGATTTATGTAAGAGTCTTCATCTAATCTGTGTGTGATTGGTCTAAAGCCGATCACACAAACAGTTCACCAAAAACCCCTTGAGTGTTTTTTTTCGAAAAGGGCACAAAAAGCGCATTTAAAAAGGTTTTTTTGACTAAGTATTTTACCATCTCTAAAAATTAGCTTAATAAGACGTATGTCATCAAGCACAACTAACTAATATTTGTAAAATTTATCAAATAAAAATAATTAATTTAACTTCTTTAATATAAATTGTTTTTTTTTACTTTATCAAGATTTGCCATCTAGTAGATTTTTCTATTGTTTTAAGCATCAAACAAGGTAGAATCAATCAGCAGACTGAATTAAATGTTTAAATTGTTCACTTTTAGTAGACTAAAAAATATATTTGATTTTTCTTGTAACTTATAAAAAAATAATGTGGTATATACATGTTAAAAGTATATGTTGAAATATATCCAGCGCAACCCGGTTTTGTTTGTTGTCGTATAAACATTGATGCGGGATCTTTATGAATTTTCAATATTGTTACGTAACCTCTGTTTTATATCTATACAACATATAATCACTACAAAAACGTGAGATCTTGTAAAATTATACCACTAATTTATTTTAAATCTACTTTTACAAGTTTATTTAATTTTTGGTTCACTATTTTAGTAATCTTCCACATAAATTAAAAATTTATTCCAAACTATAACGTAAAACCCGTATAAAAGTGTAATACTCGCAATATAATAAGTTTAAAGACAGTATTAAATGCACAAACATTTAAACAGACATACGTTGTTTTGTAAACTGAGTTTGAGTCATAGTGTTCAGATTTCAGAACCAATTTGTTTTATTAAAATAGGGGGTACCTATATGTAAGTACATAATTTGTAAAAAAAAAATATAAAACAAGCAAAATTAAAAACAATAAGAAACTTATTAAACACCTACTTGTGTGCAGAAGTGATCTGTAAGGGGGCACCGGTCGGTCGCCTTGTGACAGTATTTCTTATTTTCAAATATAAAAACTGACAGCATCGACACTTATATAGATAAAACAACAGATACTGCTTGTATTTAAATAAATTTGCGGCCGCAATGTTTTGCTTCTAATAAAACATTTTACATATAAAATAACGTTTTTTAGTTTTTTTAAAGTATAAAAAACGTTTTAATCACCTATTTAGGTGTATTGCAAGTACCAATCCACATAAACTTATACTTATAAATGCCTACAAATGGTTAATTTGATGAATAGAGACGCAAATTGTCAATTTTTTGTAGGCATTGTAGCAACCCAAAGACACTATAATCAGGTCTTTTTTTGTAAAAAAAATTTAGGGGGGTCTCTGAAGTAATAATTATTTTTTTGATCGAGGTTAGTCTATGTTTTTTTTTCGTTAATCATACGGTAAAGACCACCACAGAATGAAAAGTAAAGGGCTTGATTTTCACGGCTTTGTATCGTACACGAGGGATTTTCGATATCTTTAATAAAAAAATTGTAACAAATAAAACATATTTTTTTGCTATATACCATTTTAAATTTACGTATTCAATGTTCGAAAATAATTTAATCTGTTTTCAATATTGAACCTAACTCGATGTGTTTTTACTACGTCTCTACATGCGAAACAATTTTAATTTTGCAATGTTTTACGCCTTTTTTACGAGATTTACGCCAAATATTTTTGTAATTTTTTGAAAATAGAAAAGAATGTGCTCAGACTGTGAAGTCAAATGATTTTCTAGTAACATACATCTAGTTCTTTACTTATTCATGCTGATCAAGAAATTTCGTCCAAGCATAATATATATCGCACCTATTTTATATATAAAAATTTAAAAACTTTAAATGATCAAAAAAGAAAGAAAATACAATTTATAATTCTGCATAGCAAAGAAATATTAGCTTCTTTATTTGAAACAAGAATACACATCAATAATGAGCTTTATTTTTAACTTATATTTAAAATATTTTTTTGCTTATTTTGTGATGTGCCATAGGATTAAAATAACCAAAATAATTATCCTTTTTTGTAAAAAAAAGCATAATTTGCTTCTTTTTTTTATGATTTTTCTATAAAACATACAATTCTTTGTGTATAAAAAACAATGAACTGTTAAAAGAAAAATTATAGTTGCGAAAAATAAAATATATGTTATGTAAAAATACTTTCACTTTTTATATAAAAAAATTGTCTCAATAGTCAAAATAGAAAGTGTTGCATATATATAAAATTTTATTTTAGATATAATGTGTATTTTAAATCCCATAGTATCTAACTTTTGCATAAAAACTATTTAACTTAAAATGTGAGAAACAAATTTATTGTATATTCATAAAATAGATTATGTTATTAAATAGGCTGGAAAATGTAGTAGTTTTTAAAACCCGGTACCTGTTTATACTTACGACTTGCGTTTCTTGCGACCCAATACTGGTGTAATTTGCTTTTAAAAATTGATGATAGGTTTTTTTTTGTATTTTTGTAGCTTTCAAAACAGTTAAATGGGCTAAAAATAGTAATTTATCTGTTGTTTTTGTTTATTTTGTGTTCAGATATGCATTTAAACAATCAAAAAACAGACAAAATTTCGATAATACATACGAAAATTGCATTAAAGGGTTTTATGCATGCCAGTCAAAGGTCTGATACTTTGCATTTTTTACGAACACTGAACGGTTCCTCACGTTGTTTATTAATAATAAAAACGGTAACTTTGATATTCTATTGTGCTGTAAATATGTGAAAGCATTCTTTGTTTAAAAAATGCCACAAATTTATTGAACTTGCGGATTTTTTGCTATTCCAAAAACTTATTCAAAAAACCCTCTTTCTTTTACATAAAGAATACAAGTGTCATGTCATAAAGTTCAAATCAACCTTTTTTTACCCATAGATTAACTTTTTTTGAAATCCAGGGGGGTGCAGCCCCCCAGCTTCCCTACGAAAAATGCCCTGACTATAATTAACAAATAAATTCTTAAAACAACTTTTTTGTTGTTAATACAGTGATAAAAATTGTAAGTTGATACATTTGCGGTTGTTTTTGGTTAAACACACAAAACTTTATGCCAAAAAGTATAGAAAATCATTTTAAACGCCTAAGTCGCACATATTACGTTCCTATGCCAGTTAAGACTATTTCTTGGTTTTAACTAAACATTTTTTCCAACATTTGTATTTTGAACGCAATGTAGTACTAATAACGCTTAAAAATGGTCTAAGTAAATAAAGTAAGTCTTTAATTTTATATAAAAGCTTTTCAAAAAACTTGTCATTTGTATTTTTAAACGGTATTCTTGTTTCTATCAACAGTATTTATTGCAAATTTCTAAAGAAGCAGTCTTTAAGACCACTAGACCAGGGCATATTTTATTGCACAATAATAACGGTATAAACCGCGGGTTCCACTGTACCTGTACGGAGGGTTATAAAGACCGAGGAAAGAATCTGGCAATTTTTTTGTTAAATCTTAGTAAAAAAACGGTAATTAAATCCGTAAAATAATTTTACCTATTAACAAGCAATTTAGCATTGTGCATCACAGTTCACTAGTATTTTTGCAGTTATGGTGTGCTGTTGTAATGCAGTATAAGTTTTTTTACGGATTATATTGTAGTTAACGTGTCTTTTTACACTTCAACCTATAATGTTATACTATAAATATAAAGTTTACAGTGCATGTACAAGCATAAGGTTTATCGTTGAAACCGTACACCATTTTATATATTGAATTAAGATTTTATACGCATTGCATTTTCCCAGAACATTAAATCAGCAGAAATTTCAAATAGAGACACATAATGAATCGAAGCTTTTTTAAAAAAACCACTCATATTTTTTTATTACAAAAAAAACTAAAAAGACATGACTGACGCACTCTTATTGCACTGTTTTTATATTTGTTTAAAATAAATTTTATACATAAATATCTTTAAGACATTATACTGTATATTTAACACTTATTAAAAGCCAAATATCTTATATAATTGAATAAGATAATTTTATAAAATAACAAGTTTTTGTATATAGAATTTAGATGTCTACACAATGTCGGTTTTACTTTTATAACAATAGATTATTATTAGTTTCGAGCACCCATCTGCTTTATTAATGCATGTCTTACTTAAATATAACCTGCAATTATATCTAAAAGATCATTGCGAACATTGTAAAATGCAAATTTGCGTAGACTTATTTTGACATAGAAACTCTTTTTTTATGTAAATTTTAAGTCCATTGGTTTCCCAAAACTTGAAAATATTGTTTTCATCGCCGGATAGCGGAAAAAACCAGTCAAAAAAGGTCTATAAAAAGGAACAAAAAATTTTTTATCTTATCGAAAGACCAGAACAAAATCTTTTGAAACATTTTTGTTTTGGTTTTTCTTTAGCTTATGTGGTCTTCTGTCTTCTGTTTACGCAATACTATAAAATTGACTTAGTAAAGATTTTTTCAATAAAAAACTTTGACGGCATAACTAACGCAGACAGTGCGGTGTTTGCAGCAAGAAACCCTAGTAAAACAAATTGTTATGTTTTTCTTTTCATAACCAATACGTCAGTAACAGATTTTAGCTGCCTTTGATTTTACCGATATATATTTAATCAAGTATATCTCTTAGTGATTCCGTCACCTTTATTGCATCACGTTATATATATATACTTTTGCGGCTTTTTAAAATATGTGAAAAATGTCACGAAATGAAAGACACTTTAATAGAGTCTTTGGTTAAAATAGGTCCGGATATAAGTGACTTTGCACAACAGACCATTAGAAGATTTTATTACAAAAAAAAGTAGATAACAATTTTCTATTTTTTTTCTTTTCATATATATTACGAGACTGTAAAAGGTTTTTAACGGTATAAAATCTAAAAACCCTTGCTTAAAATTATTAATATATAAGCACGCGCACTTCGTGCGTCAGACTTTTGCTAAATATACGCCGTAAAACACAAACTGCATGTATCATACCGCTGTTCGCATCTTTATCAGCTGCTTATTTTTTTGCTCAATTTCCTAGCTTAAAATATTTTTTTAAAAAAGGTACAGCTACTTTTTATCTGCTATTTCAAAGTTTAAATGTGAAATCTCGCTTAAAGAATATCTTTGAAAACGTCAACACAATACAAATATTTGGCAACATGATTATAATTGTTTTATAAATAATTTATAAGGTTCGTCGTAATTGCAGAAACCTTATTAATTTGCCTGCTTTTTATAGTGACTTTTTATCGCAAAAACTGTAAATATTACTTTTTTTAAATACTAAAATTACGTTTTTTTTTATAAAAAAACTTTGAGATTTTACTTGTTTATTTTTTATATAATTGTGTTTTTCTCATGTTAACAATGATATTTTGTAGGTTTCGAAAAATTTGTCTAATAAGTTTATACACTAAAAAAGCGCCCGGCTGCCAAAAATTCGTAAAATTGCATCTGCTTGTTTGATAGATAACTAATTACATATTTGACTGGGAACAACTTATATTTGCAAATTATTTATTTAAATATCGAAATATACATTGATACAACCTTTCTAAGTTTTTGCAGTGTTATTTATGCTGGTACTTCTCGAAATTTACGAGTATTTCTACACGATCTTTTTTCCCACACAGAACGCAATTGGAAATTATTAACATTATTTTTCTTGCCTTGTTTAGCAAAAATTGAGATTTGGATAAGAAAACATTATCATGTGATGTGGATATACTTTTTTCGACACAAATAAAAAACAAACGCTGTGAATCAGGCAAATTATTATTTATTGTGGCGCGCCCCGCGGGGGGGGGGGGGG
>JAQFYM010005470.1:0-13249 GCA_034694785.1 Agrenia bidenticulata
GAGCGACGAGGAGGTCGCAGCCCCCTTCCCCCCAGCCCCCTAGTTATGCCACTGTTTGGCCAGCCTGTAAACGTGCATTTAATTTGCTTATGTTCATTTTTTTTATTCACGGTTATGTTTTTACGCGTCTAACCTTGTTTCCGCAATGTCTCTACAGTATAAATGATCAGAAATTACTTATGAGTATAATATCTACAGCAAGGTTTGTCCTAATACAAAAGTAAAATTATACATGCGTATCTAGAGCAGCGGAGTATTTTGGCGGAGGCCTAAGAGAAAAAAAAAAGCATAAAACGAATGCTAAATTGATTTTCAGAATTTCTGGCATCATTTTCATACTTTACGCACTTCTTAAAATATGTGTATTAAACATACTTTTTATGTTTTTGTTAAAATTGACGCAAAAAAGTAGAAAATAGACCATTTTACAAAGATAACCATTGTAAAATAAATGTGTTTGTTACTTTCTCTTCTCTTATTTTTATTAGGCGTAACCATTAAGTAGGTAAAAGTTACAAAACTTACCACATCTAAAAAAAACTATTCTATTTATACTTTAACACGTTTAATTCGTTTGTAATAATATTTTTGACTTGAGTAACAAAAAGCGTTTGTATATAGTTAAATTTATCAGTGAAAAAAGGATTTTAGTGTTTCTTTTTACTTTTTTTTGCTGATAGTTTTTTTTGATCCTTGAAAGCTATATAAAAAACACGATTCATTTGCACCGATCGTTTTTTCATATATTTTTCAGATGCTTACTGTTCTAATACTTTTTTTGCGATTATTAAGCCCAACTTAATTTTATCTCTTACTGATTACTAAAAAATAATTTTTTTGTTTTTGAAAAAATATAATTTGTAGCAAATAAAACTTAATACAAATTAAAACTAAAATTTTAAAAAAAAAATTGTTTTTATAGCTTTATACGCCTAAAATGCATCAAAAATTTTGGAAGCGGCTTAGTTGCGTACCGGCGCACCAAACAAACATTTTCAGTTATATGAATAATTTGGCATAGGAAGGTCGTGTATTGGTATTAATAAAAAATGTAAATAAGTGTAAATCGAACTACTAACAAAGGTTAAAAGCTAAAGATACAATATGTCAAAAAAATATGTACAGTTTGGGCTGACGCTGTGTAACTATTAAACAAAGGCTTTTTCTTTTGACACATATATGCGTCAAAACGTAGAAAACTGTAATATCAAGTCGCATATTTGCGGCTTCATTTTAGTACTTGGATTTAAGTACAAGATAACGGAATAATACTGAACAATAAACCAAAAAAAAATTTGCGGCTATATTTTAGTAATTGGATAGAAGTACAGGATAACGGGATAATACTAAAAATTAAACCAAACCAAAGTTTGTTTGTTTTTTTAATATAACCTTTCATATTTTAGTAAAATTTAAAGTTGATCGTGGTATTTTTTTTCAAAGTAACCCTCATAAGTTTTTATGTCAACAACTTATTTTACACCTTCGAGAATTATAACAAAGGAAACTTATGTCAATGTATTTGTACAAAAATGTACCTATATGCAGTTTTAAAGCTGTCCTGATATTGTTTACATTTCCTTAGTAAACTTTTAAAGTTAATTTCTAAAGAAAAAGACAGATGTTTTGAATAAATACAAGATGTTTGTTTTATTTTTTTCTTACAAGTTTTTGTTATTTACATAAGAGGAAACAGAGGGTTGCTGCAACAAGTAAAATCTAGTCAGTGTATTCATTTATGTATACTTTACATACTGTTTCGGTTTACACGATTTAAAAAACTGTGCGCACTTTTTTAATTTTTATAAATTGTATTGTGTTTTAAAAAAACATCAGTTTTTTACAAAAAAATGCAAAAAAAATAAAAAAAAATACAATGTTAGATTTAAACATTAAAGCTTTTTTAAAAGACGTCAGCCGCCTAAAAATCAGGCTTTGTGTTTAGTAAAAAACGATTTTAAAGTTTTCACAAGTCTTTAGCATAGTCTTGTTTTTTACCCTTTGCCAAGGCGATAAAATATGTTTTTCTATATATAAAAGTCTTTTATATATTTACTAGACACGTAGAATGTCTTTTAGCTAGATTATTTCTAGTAAATAACATTTAAAGTTATATATGTTGTTATGTTTTATTTGTTAAAATAAAAACAAAGTCAAGTAAACAGACACCTTTGCAAAAAAAAACTACTAGCAATTGTTGACAACCATGTACTGTTATAACAAAAAACTCGTTTTTTGCTTGCGTCATAGAAAAGTCTATACATAGCCTTTTGTTGTTCATATATATCGCAAACATGTTAACCTCGTTATTAAAATTTATTTAAAACTGTACATATAATGGTATTGTAGAACATTAGTTGTATAATGTTATTGCTGTAAACAAAGCAAAAAATAAATGCTCGGCTTTATACTCACAAGTATAACAATATAATATTACAAAGAATTAATATTATAAACACAAAATCGGAAAAATACATTTTTTGTAACGTTGACTGCCCAGCTTGTAGCATTTTATATACATACTACATTTTAAAGAGTTATCTGTTTGTTAGAAGCACTTTTATACTATAACCATAAACTCAAAAAATTTAGAAGAAGAACTGAAGGTACAAGCTGCATGATTTTGTGCCACTAATCGCGTATTATACTTATACCTTTACAAGTAGTAAACCTGCTTGCGGGTTTGTTCTTCAGGAAACTGATATTCATGGTACTGTAGCAAGAAAACTATATCATGACATTATTGCATGCAAAAAAAGCGTATTTAAAATTTGCTTGCATTTCTCTGTACGTTGTTTGCAATTTTATGTTATTGTTTAAGTAATTTTTAAAATTGAATATACCGCGCATAAAAAAGTTGAACAACTTTTTAAATCATAACAAAAAAAAAACAAAAAAAAACAAAAAGCACAAATATTTATATGAACAGCATATAGGGCATGTTTAATAGTATAGTTGTTTATTTTTATAGTCCTCTTAATTACCATGCTTTATTTTTGGGTTATTTTTTTTGTTCCCACAAAACAAAAAATTACAAAGTATCTGCCATTTGAAGGTACTTTAATATGATGGCACGTTTGACTTTGTACTAAACTCCGGGTCTTTCTAAAGAAAAATTTTATATATTATAGTAAAATACAAATGGACGACAAAATTAACCAACCATATCTGTTAATTGTAGGGGGTGTTTATATTTTTTTGAGTCTCATTAAATATTTCTGCAGCGTGTTTTGTCAATTCACCCTTGCTATGCAAGTTTTTTTTTTGTATATCTTACCTCATATAGTGAATCTATGTTGGCAGCATTAAGAATATTTTTAATTGTAAAAATTAAAAATAAACTACAAACAACACTACACGAACATTTTGACAAAAAAATCAATAACTGCACACATGTTAAGCGATTGCTGCTTGAATTTATACAAAATAAACTAGTTTATTGCATGAATATGCAGTGTTTGTATAAAAAAATTGCCACATACAATTTAAGCAATTTAACCATGGATTAATAGACAAAAAAAAGTGCATGTATGTGCGCTGATACAATAGCATTGTAATGACATAGTAAATGAATAAATTGTATATGTATGTATTTAAAATATCTCATTTTTGTATATAAGTGCAAATTTTGCTGCAAAAACACAGAAAACAACAAAAAAATGTTTCAAGCGGTAGGTACTAATGGCATAGTCTATAGTGTGTTTGCTTAAATTAGACGCGATGCAGTGATCAATGAAATGGGGTTATCTACAGTTGGAAACCCAATCTAGATTTGTATAAAAAATGCCTTGGTTAAAAATACTAGTTTATAAAAAGAGTAAAAAACTTAACGTATAAAAATATTTTAATATAATGTAGTATTAAAATTTTAACTTATAGGAATCAGTTTATAGATTATTAAGTAGATTTATTAAAAAAATCAAATATTTATAGGTAACTTTATATGAAACTAAGTAATAGAGATTGCCGTATGATAAAAATTTGCCGAACGAGTTCGTATTTTGTAATATACAGATTACATCTCATCAAGTCTATGTTATACTGATTCCTCATATTTGATATAATAAATGTGAAAGATTCGTTTAAAAACCAAAACAATGTACTAGGAGCTTTCAGTACAGCCAACAAAAATATTCAAAAGTTATAGATTTTTTCAATTAATCTTATTTAAATATTATGTTTTTTTTCATTTATGTAACATTGACGTTTTATAATACGACAAAATGCAGTAAACTGAATAATTTAGCTAAAAAAATTTCTTTATAAAAAACTTATGCAATATTATATTTACCCAAAAGCTAGGAAGGTTTAAAACTTGCTTGCATTTTTTTTTAGTTCCCTTTATGTCAACTGTACAAGTTTTATAGCACGGAAAATGGTTAAATATATTTAAATAAAAAATTGTATCAGAAATTTGTTGTGGTAGAAGATTCAATTGTTTTTACTTGTATTGAATCAAATTTATTGACCTTTTATTGTAGATATAGTAATTATTGCAATAACAGTACAAACGAAACAACATTTAAACAACTTTACATAAAAATATTAGTTGCAGCCGTATAGGTGTGAGTTTTGTGTTTTTATACAAAAAACTTATGTAATTTTTGCTTTATTATATTTGTAATACAAAAAAAACTTGTAGTTAGTCATTAATTTAAATAATACGTATGCAGTTTACATACAAAAAACACCATAGAAATATTTTTAATTGTGTACTGTTTATACGTATATGTGTTCTATGCACATATGTACTAATACCATGGTATGAAAGATAGTTTTACGTGGTATTTATTCATATATATTTGGTATACTCTTACCAAGACGATTGTTGTTTGTGTTATTTTCTGAATATAAATTCTGCTTTCTATGACAAAAAGAAGTTAATAATTTATATTTAAATGTACAAGCATCTTTAAACCAAACATGAATGGACCAATATGCTATAACAAATACATTTATAAAAATTACAATCAGCACCTTTTAATGGTGATCACGACCCTCCTCCCACACAAGGATTCGCATTATATCGACGACAAGGGAAACGCCTTTCGCATTCATTTTTATCTATTGCAATCTGCGGCTTAAATGCAGTATAAAAACTATGAAAAATATAAAAAAGCGTTACAGTGTTATTAACTTGTATTGTATAAATGAAAGCAGGTTTGTTTATAAAAAATAATTCGTAGCAAAAGCAAGTGTGCTAAAATTTAAATAGCGTATCTTTTAGCAAAAAATAAATATACTTATCACCCTATTTATTAACGAACGCATATAAAAGTAAAATCTTATAAAATATTAGTAGTAAACTTTTGGTAGTACACCTAACTTATTTTTATACTTTTTTAGTATTTTTAATGCAAAATAAACATTTTGAGTTCGCAATAGCCACCAAAACACCTTAGAAAGCAGCATTTACAGTTCCAATGTGTAGAATACTTTTTAAGCATCCTTACAAACAACATCATATCCAGAGGCGGATTATTACTTGGCGCTCGAGGCGCTAGGCAAAGAGGCTGCATAATCAGGGACCCAAAAATAAAAAACAACACGAATACAAAAATATTACTTGCGGTTACACGTAAAACGCAATGTAATTAAACAAAGTAGATATAAAACTATATTTAAAACAAACATCAATATTTGCAAATTTACAATATTAGTATGTTAAAAGATAGTCAATATTGTGTTTATGTAAAAAACATTTTCTACACACTTGTAATTTTGTGCGTGTTTAAGTCATAGAAAAACCAGCCACTTCAGGCTGTACAATATTTTTTTTTATTATAAAAATCTAAAAAAAAAAAATTTCATTTAAAACTCCTAAGTAAATAAAAAAAGAACCAATAAAAAACCATACAAAAAACAGATGTTTTTTAGAAAATAGCCATAATCTAACAAAAGTGATTTAAAACAAATACATAAAAATCAAAGACCGTGTCTTTTTTTCTAATAGCTGTTTTAAAGAAGCAATGTTTTTTGACAAGAAAAAGCGTTTTGATTTCGTCACATGTATGAGGGGCATGTAAAAGAACACAAATTTTATTTCATAAAACTTTCCAATAAAATAAGGGAAAGCAAAAGTACTATTCTCTTACTAAAGAAGTCCATCTCGAAACACTGTTATTGTAAAAAAAGAACACTACATAAAATATTTACTTTTTGATTTTGTAGGATTGCGACAGTTACATTTTATCAAAGTTTTTTACTGGGAAAAACCTTGAGTTCTTAAAACTGTACAGTTTTTTTTGTTTTTTTGTAAGGCTCTGTTTCATTGTGTTGGTTTTTTGCGGTTTTTTGTAGTTCGCCTTGTTTGAGCTTGTATCTGCCACTTCATGTGTTTTTTTGTTCTTTAAAAGGCAACAGTAACAATTTATAGCAGTTCATTTTTTTTATAGATATTTTTATAGCAAATGGATTATTTTATTATACTTGCGGTACTTTTTTTCGTATAAAAACAAACGATCTCGCTAGTAAAAAATATTTCTTGTCCATTTAATACATTTTTTGGTGTATTTTTTTTTGTATTTGTTTAAATTGCAATAAACAATCCGCACTACAGTATTTTGCATTTTTTGGTATACACTTACTGGAAATACATGTTGAACAGACAACTCTCAAAACATAGACTTATGTCTTATTTTTAAACGTAGCCGTGTAAGCTAGCATTTTATAATTTGTTACTTGCATTAATACCTCAGTTTTAAAAAATTAATGTTATTAATACTCCTGATTTTTTCTTTATTTCATTGATACCCCTAAAATTTTTAAATGATAAAGGAAAGCTGACTTTTTAGAAAACGATACTAAAAAACCGTATTAGCATACTGATGAACTAAGTAGGTGACTTATATTTCACATAAAAAGATTTTATCGACCTTGTTTAGACTATTTGTTGTAAGAGATTTGAAAGGGAGGTGAGCACTACTATAAAAACAATTTAGGAAAAAATATAAATGTATAAGACAATAATATAAACAAAAGAAACAATAAGAGAAAAAATGTGGGCAAATTAAATTAGCAAATAATTAAACAGTATAAAAGACTTTAACTTTACCATCAAAACCATCTAAAAACATGGCATAGTTTATATGCAAGATTTTAATCACACAGATGTAATTAATCAACGCAAACGAAAAATGTATGCTTGTAAATATCAGGATAGACAATATTTAATATTTACAATATTATATTTTGGATATGGTAGACAATTGGAAAAGCAAAGAAATGCAATATGACATACAACGATACCGATATGTACACGAAATAGATACAATAAGCAATAAACCAAAAAAAAAAAAAGAAAATAAAAACATGTAATTTAAAACTATTTTTTATACTCTTTTAAGATTTTTTTTATATTATAACTTTCTATCCGCATTTTTCAAAGTCTTCCTGAATAAAAATTTACCCTGGTGGATTGAGTTGTTATCCATACCAAATCAATATGTATGATTGCCGGAAAAGTCTTAGAGTATCCGGCCCTATAATAGACATTTAAACAATACTGTGATACTAAAACATAGCATGGCATGGTAAGCTAAATTATATACAGCCACTCAATGGTTACACGTATATTTATTGTTTAATGTAAATTTGCATAAACAGCTGTTTTGTTTTAAATCTACAATATACTTATCTTCAGCAACACACGTTACAGCATTAAATTTTAGAATAGTGCATATTCTTGATTTTATATTGTTATAGAACAACGTTTTGTATTTTAAGGCGTATATTGACCTCGCATAAAATCTGCTTTTAAAGATCTTACACAAAGTATACACATAACATACCAATAAATACCACGTATTATATCTTTCGGAGGCATCAATCTTTATACTTTTATTGCTGCATTTATGCATCTGCTTAATTGCACGTATTTTTAAAGTTTTAGCCATTGTTTTATTTGCGATGTAGCCTATCATAAAGGATCTGCATCGTTAGGAAAATGTTTAAATATTACGTTTTATGCCGTGTTGTGTTATATAAAAATATAGGAAAAGCTTTTATCGCATACTTTAGCTAACACAAAGTATTCTTCAATTATTGTTTGCGCCTTAAATCGTTTCATTATATTTGCAGACAAGTGCGACTGCAACTAATCATGTTGGTTTTGTTGTAAACCATGTTTATTAACCCCTTTTTCTCAGTCTACAATAATAACAAATTCATTGTTTTTTTATTTCTAGTTTTTTTTTTAGAAAAGATAAAAAAACGTGCCAATTAAAGCATTTTCGCCCGTCGTTATAGAATAACCCAAAAAACCAGTTGATCTATAAGATCTTGGTCGTGGGCTCACCTAAAGTGGTTTATAACTTTCGTTAGGTTTAAACGTTTCGTCAAGATATATTAGTTTTCTATTTTTGGCAATGAATGCTTTTAAAAAGCCCAATGTTATATGCAATCCTTAAAAATAATTTTCGTTATCTTTTTCTAAAGCACAAAAGTTTTCATTTGCTTGCAAAAGGAAGCAAGAAATTCAGGAAAAACGTATAATTACCGTTGTAGTTTTAGACATAGTTTTTAGTTTCTGTAGCATCTTTTGTTTAGGAAACAAATGTTGCACTAGCTCCGCAATGTTTTTGTGCTAACACTCTGATTTTAGATGGTGATGTCTGCTTTGTTACTGATTTTGTTAGAATCACATTCTTAAATACCCCTGTTGTTTTTTTACGCCGTTACTTTTACCCTAGTACAAGAATGATCAAGTATGTTATTTTCTACATGAAATGCTTAGTTTTTATTTAGCTATCCGGCTCTCACTATAATTCTGCAGGTCTTATCTTAACATTTATACTTACACCTCGTTGCTTCTATTTTGTCAACATAAAATTATTTGTCTCTCTTACTACAAATAGTCTTAACATCGTCGATAACATCGTATAAAAAAAAGAAGTTCCGAACATAGTTCTTCTGTATGCACATACGGGTTATATTACATTTTGTTGAAAAGGTTGTCTTTCTTTCTTCCATTAAAAAATTTGAAAAATAACAATACTATAAAAGAAAAAATCAGGGGTATGTATATAATAAATGTATAATACTGAGGTGTTCATGCAATATACCCTGCAATAAACAATTATAAAACAAAAAATAACATTATTTACCACAAATTTAGTCCTGAGTTTTGTAAAAAACTTAACCAATGTTAAATTCTATAAAATCCTGGCAAAAAACCCCGGAGTTTTTGTGGTCGTTCGAGACCCTGGTTTTTATTGTTTGGTTATACCTGTTAAGATTTTCCTCTAGTTACTTTTTTTTTGTATTTATACAGTTTTTATTAAATAAAAAACACATTTAATTGCGCAAAAAATTAGATATTTTAAAACAAAATATATATTTTACGTATTAGATTTAAATATAAAAGAATTTGCTGCGCATTGCAATAGCCGTTGGAGAGCTAGGTTTTTGCATCAGAATACAATGGCATGTCAGAAATCGATCTATGGTTTTATAAAAAAAAAACAGAATAAAAAAAATACGTATAAATTTTCCATAAAAAGATCTCAAGAAATCTTTTTTTCAGATTTTCGGTGCATACAAATTTTGTGCCAGGGGCTCGTAAATTCTTAGATTTGGCTTTGACTATATCATTCCATATATTTAAAACAAAAGTAAACCAAAAAAAAAACATTAGTAAATTAGCAAAAAATATCATTTTCCACAATATGGTACGTGACGACACTAACGCTTTAAATTAGTTTTTTTACATAGAGTAAGTTTTCAACACTATTTTTTTTGCATTTACACCAAATTATAAAAACATACACAAGTACAAAAGAGTATTAGAATAAATACTAAAAAAAATAGAAAAAAACATGCATACGTACAATAATAGTACAATAAGTGATAAAAAACTTCAAATATAGAAATTTCCAAACAAATAAAGTTAAAAAATGCAAGCAAGCATAAAATACTATATAGCTAGTAGCAAACGACATATGTCAAAAACAAGTTAACATTTTTATTTTATTTTTTATTTTTTCGCACAAAAAAGACCTCTTAAAATAGAAAACCCAGCTTATGCAGCATATACCAAAAAAAAACGTTAGAACAATGTAGTAATTTTCAAATATTGATGGACAACTACATAATTCGGTGTAAAATCTTCTCAACAGAGTTTAAAGCTAGCTGATCGTTATTTTTTATGCTTCTACAAATACAATATATGATGCGCTTTTTTAATTATTTTTTGTTTTTCATTTTGTAAAAAAGCATACAAAAATATTTGCGTGTTATTATAAACGCTTATACTGGTGAAAAAATATTACATTTTTTAAAGCACTTTTTGTTATATTTTTAACTATTAATTTTACGTTGAAAACACATATTTTCCATTAATAAAATGTAAGATAAACAACATAAATAAATACAATCAAAAAAAAGAAAATTGTGGTTTACACGTTTTTAATAATGGTAAACAACTGTAGACCTCACGTCAATCATTGTCGCAAAGTAAAACGGGGTGAAATAAACTAAAAAGGGTTTTTGTGTTTAAATGATTTTTTATGTTTTGCACCAACAAAATTTTTTTGCAAAAAATAACTTAAGCATTAAAATTTACAAAATATATAAAACAGGCCCGGTTTATCAAGACATAATTTTTTTTTAAATAAAAACAAGCGTTTTTAATAAAGTTTTAATAATAATATTTTTTCACTCTCGTTTTTTGCAGTTTATCTTTTATAAAAGCATTATACTAAAAATATTTTTTGTAAACCTTATAGAAACATAATTAGAATAGTAACACTGGTTATAATAATTATTTTTGTAGTACATCGCATTAAACTTGTGTCTCTAAAAGTTAAATTTCATGTCCCTCGAGTCTTACTGCGTACCATTTAATAGTTATTTGCTCTAACAAAATCGCGATTTTGTCTTAAAAAAATCTGTAGCATAATACGTCCACACATTTTCTATTTACCCGTTTATCAATGTTTTTTATTATATACAGGGTGTCACAAAATAAACGGATTTCAAAATAGGGGTTCAAAAAAAAATACAGATTTTTGTGAGTAAAAAAATAAAAATAGCAATGAATAAAAAACAGGTTTAAGTTCTGGGTTAGAGATTAATTTAACAATTTATGCAAAAAAAATATACATAAAAAATGAATTTCATGTATATATTCTATCCGAAAAAAACATCTTCTAAATGTCTTTTATTTTTTTTAGTACCATTATTAAACTAGTAACAACCCCTACCATCGTTTGTTCTTTCTACTACAAATTAAACTTTTAATAATTAATATTAAATGATTTAATATTTTAGGATTATTAAATGAATTTTTGAATAAAAATACTTGGTTAAAAAAATCCATAGGTTTGAACAAAAAAACGGATCATGATTTATTTTAATGTATTGTAGTACAATTCTCTTATCACATTTACTTTTTAAAAAATCGTCCTTTTCGCTTCTGTATGAAATGTGGCCCCATCTACAAGAAAAAAACTCACTAGTTAGCAACACGCTCTAAACAATGTTCTTTTTTTTGTATTGATAGGTATTTTTAATCGTTTATTGTTACGCATTTTATGAATTAGTTTTGTAAAAAAATGACCTAGTGATACGTTTGTGTACAAAAAACAAACCGAACATTAAGGTTGTTGCTTAAAAAAGTCATCAAAAAGATGACTGATATTTTGCTTTACAAGCGCATAAATGTTTATCAACGTTTCATAGAGCTCAAAAACAGCCTCTCGCGCTAAAAAATGTTTGGATGTAAAACACTTTTTTATAAATTTGGCAAATTTACAATTGTGCTAACTAAAAATCTTTTATAACAAATTTAGACTTATTTTTGGCAGAAATATTGTATTTTTTACGATAGCCCTGAATTTCTAATCTAAAAATATGTGTTAAACTAGATTATTCCGATCCTATCTGTTTTGACCGTTTTTTAAAACTAATATTTCTTTTTGAGATATTAACTAACTGAAAAAAATCCATTTACGGTAAATGGAGGCCCTTTTTCAGCTTCGTGCTAATTATTCTTTTTCAGATGTCGACTCGTCGACATTTAAACTAAATTGTTTTGTGTGTTCTTTGTCGGTCAGGTTCGTCATTTCTTTATAGTTGCGCCCTATTTTTACTATAGAAGAAGACTTTTTGTACCAAAAGGCAACTACTTCTGTGTTTTTGCTTTGTTGAAGGCGTGATATTTGAATTTTGGAGTTTTTTAAAGGTAATACGTACTGTATGTTACGTAAAGCGTACTAAAAAAACGAACACGAAATATTATGGTACGTAAAAAAACACAAAATATTATATTTTTACTAAACAATAAGTATCCTTGAAAAATTTTTATTTACGCGATCCTCGTAACGTCCAGCGTGTACTGAACGTTACGATAACTTTTAAAATAATCTTTTTTACGTATACGAAATTCTGACATAAAAAGTGATTTTTAATTGCGTGTACTGCAATTTTTTTACACGAAAATAAAAAACCCCTAAAAAATCCAAACCTGACAATCCCTTTTTGCGATTTACACAAGTTTCTAGAAAAGATCAGATCGTCATGGGTAGGCAATTATAAACAAAATTTGTTTTATCAATCGCAACTTTTTTGTTCGTATACGAAAAAATTCTGGACAAGCCTTACGTGTCTGTATAAATTACAATAGATACTAATATACAACACAAAAAATATGCATCTGCACGTTTTGGTAAGCTTATAATGCTTTTTTGCAAAATATTTTGTAATTTTTACAAAAAAAATCTGGTATGTGATATTCATTTTTGGATAAGCCAGGGATTCTAGGTTTTTCTTTGTAGATACCATCTGCAATCATACTCATTTCATTAACAGACATTGTTTATGTAGCTGTTAATTCATCAGCTACAAAACCAAGTCACATATCCTATTACTTTTATCATAATAACGTGTCTCGTACCTGTCGCGCATTGTTTTTTTTTGCTATTCCACGCAGAAAAAAATTACCACATCTTTATACGCATTTTATGGTCGTAATGTGGCTAAAGATTATATGCTCATAGGTTTTTATATACTTCTAGTTTATTGGTGAGTAAATGTAACTATACAGACAATATTCACTTAGATCCTTTATTTTTTTTCTCTTTTTTTACGCCCCTTTTATAGTAAATTTCCTAAGGGGGTATAAGGAGCATTACACTTCGTAGTCCGTTCATATTAGTAAACCCTGTATAAAACTATTTTTTGTTGGTTTTTATGTCAATTTATATAAGGTGAGCAATTTATTTCGGCAAAATTACTTCAAATGTGTGTAAAT
>JAQFYM010005471.1:0-13249 GCA_034694785.1 Agrenia bidenticulata
CACGATTTAAATCACGATTTAAATCAATGATTTTTTTTTGCTTATATTTTTTATTCCTTCCAATAGTATTTTGCTATATTACCCCTTAGTGACAATTGGTCGAAAACTAAACGAAGCATGGAAATCCTATATAAAAATCGTTCCCCCCAGCGAGAAACCGACATGAAGTGGAAAAAGAAGTAAAACTTTTTTTTGTGTACAACATGGTAGATAAAAACCGATTAAAATACAATAATTTATTTTATCTACATGAAAAATGTTTTTAAGTTATTTCAAAAGTATTTCTAACAATAAATAATACAAAAATTTGTAAGAATTTATTAATTCGATTTATTTAAATCAAAAAAAAATCTGCTTTAAATCAGTGATTTGATTTGAATTGTAAATAAGTTGATTTATTCCATCCCTGGTAGGGAATCCTGTTTGACAGCTATCACCTCAAATGATGATGGTGTCTGACAGTGTTGACAGATTTGGTGATTTGGAACCAAATTTCACTTTTTAGTGCTTTAAAAATCATAAAAAAAGGCTGGTGATCACCATTTGGTGATTTAGCACATATTTAACGTTTTTAAAACATCCAAAACACTGTAACTATGTCAAGGAAAAAATGTTATATATTGTATTTTTAAAACCATATATATGCTTAATTTTACATAAATACGAAGATTTATGCTTGGTGGGTCCTTTAACTTAGGGGTTTGCAATTTACCGCAGAGGATCCGAAAAATTATGGCCGTATACCATTTTGGCCATACAATATATGACCATTATGGGGGGAAGCTTCTTCCCATATTTTTTTTATATTTTTTGCCCCCCCCCAAATTTATATGAGTATCCTAACTTCAGAAAAGTGCACGTTATTCTTTGATGCTGAAGGGACAAACATAATAAAAATACAAACTATGTGGGTCAATAAGCAGGCAGAATTTGACAAAATGAAAGAAATCTTTATTATCTCATGTTGAAATTCAACGCAAGGATTGGCAGGATATCCTAGCACGAGCCAAAATAAAAAAAATATGCTGAAAAATTCCTTTAGGTTACATTAACTAGTTATTAGACGAATTTATACGATTGTATTAATCTTTTTACTATAAAAGCATATGAACATGTTAGCCTTTATTAGGATGAAGACTATTAACCCAATATACTATTGTTTTGAAAATGCCTCGTCCTTCTTTAAAGCAAAATCAAAAAACAATCTATACATAAAATTTGTCTTTAGACGATAAATATTAAGAAATTAAGTATAATAAACTAAAAAAAAATCGATTGTAATTTATTTGCAAAAAGTAGACGCAAAAAGGTATAATACCATATATGGCCATTATGGGGGATTTGAGAAATAAAATCCCGTCCGCTTTCCATACCCTATATGGAATCCCTGCTTTACCGTATAGTTTGTGTTAAGCATACACTTACTAACACTATACCGTATATTGTATAGTAAGTGTATAGTAAAGGTGCTAATTTTCAGGCGTATTTATGTAATCTAAAAATGGATTTATGAAAAACCAATACTGCAAAAAAAAACAAATTTACATTTTATAGATAAAACCTAGATATGTATAACAAAAAAAGTGTTTCTTTTATTCTTATTTTAAATTGTAAATGATTTATCTTTGTAAACTTCCAGTTTTTAGACGACAATCAAAATTAAAAGTTGAAGTTAAAATTTTAAGTTAAAAGTACAAAAAATACAAAACTAAAAATTAAAGATTTTAAAAAAAAAAACAAAAATCTTTAGTTTAAGCTTAAGCAATTTGGACTGAGTTTGCGTAGTTGAGAGGTAAAAAAAAACCAATGCATTTTATTATATAAAGTAGAAAAAAAACGGTTTGATTGGGTAAAAAAACGATTCGTTGGATTTTATCTTATAATTTGCTAATGTTTATGAATTATTGTGTAGTAAAAACACAAAAAACTACTATTTTTTAAACATGGTGTATGTTCGAATTTTTTTTTTGATACTTTTTTTTGTAAGTCATGAAACCAATACAAAAAGTCAATATTACCCGAGGCTATATTTCTTGTAATTTGTTGTTTCTAAAAACACTAACAATGTAAAAATAAATAACTGTAAGTTTACTATACCCTTACTATACGTATATCTTATACGTATAGTATAAACAGCGAGCCTTACTTGCACTGTATCGTAGTAGAATAAATATCGTATCTACAGGGGCATAAGTAAAAAAATTGATACGACTGTAAGAAGAAATTTTCTTATTATTTTTTATACTGAAAAATGTAAACATACCCAGTTCTATCAAAAAATTATATTTAGTATTAATATGATATGGCTTTATTTTTTTAGAAAAAAAAACTGTTTAAAAGTACTATATATTAAAAACTAGCGGCGTTATGCAGTATATTTTTTCAAATCTGTGTAAAGTTATAATTTTTCATCATGATTTATCTACAAAAAGTGCAAAAATTATACAAAAAATGGGTGTCGTATCGAAACCCCCCACCCTTAAATTGGGCGTATAAAAAAATTGCATGCTATAGAAAGCAAAATAAAGACCTTATTAATAATTTTTTTATAACATTTACATTTTATACGTACTTTGATTTTGGTTTTTGTTTTCTAAAATTTGATTTTACTTTGTATTTATATACTTAATTGATTTCAAGTTACTATTCGATTGAAAAATCCACGAACCAACGAAGTAACAAGTAAAAAAGAGGGTAAAATACACATTCATGCACAAACAATAGTATGCGTAATTAACTTCACTTTACATAATCATTCTCAAATTCCTGATTGTTAATATCAAACTGGGTGCAGATTTAATTCACAAAGACAACCATCAACATGTATAAATGACAAGCAAATAAAAATCGAAGCTGTACAATGCGTAGGGCAACTCAGCAATTCGAACAATTTTGCAAAATTCTGAATTTATAAAGAAAATTCAGCAAATTCAGCGGTTAGAAAATCTAAAGTATGTCTGCTTTGGTTCATTAGGGTAAATTCCCAACGTAACCGTTACAAAATAGGCTTAAAAACTGCAAACATAATAGGTTCTAAAATATCGTAGAAAACAGCATTTTTACAAACCGTGAAAAGCTATGCTTCATAGCTAATGATAGTGCAGGAAATTTTTACTTTAAAATATTAAGGCCGTGTCTATGTTGTAGATATAGTTTCTTATTTTTGCCGCCATGACTTTAGTGTAGGCATTTCGATCCGTTGGATCATGAGCCGGAACCGATTTCTATACGGATCTTTTTTTTTGTAAATATTCGGATCATAATCCGAAAAATGAACCGACTCAAAAATAAAACCAATGTATTTATTTATTGTATTTATCGAACTCGCTGAAATAATATTTTAATCTTACTAGATTAAAAAATGTGTTATCACTAAGCATAGTACGGCTTTTGTTTTTAATATTTCCACATAGTGAAAATGCAGACTCAACTTTTATTGTAGTTACTCGTATTAAATTCATATAAACTTGAACCTTCCCAGTATTTCACTTTTCGCATTTGTGGACAGAAATAAATTAAACTCGGAATCGAAATCACATGATGTAATATAATTATCATTTATAGCGCTGTTTTGTGCAATATTTTTTAATTATAATTGAAAAGGATCATATTTTTTATCTTTTGTCTTATTTCCTACATTTTTTGCCTGGTATCTCTGATTATGTTTCAAAATAAGTTGAAACAGTTGTTTAAGAATTGGCATATAATTGCAAATTGCATTAAATGTTAGACCTAGGCAAGTATTTTCATAAGCATACCATCCATATTGGAGCAAGTATGCACAGTCAATTAATATCAAGCGATTATTTTGTTATATGTTTCTTAGGCAAAGTTTAAAACAAGTCGCTTACATTAGATGCATTTTCAGATGAACTTTTAAATAGAAAATCAAGTAAGGGACGTGTATGAGATAACAAAATATCGTTTTCGGCAAACCTCAAACATGTATATTTTACTATTTTAAGTACGCGGGCGTTTGTCTGTAGTATCTTTAAATCGTTGTCGCTTATTTGTATTATATCATAGAGCTGCTGAGCTACAATCTACATATATTCAATCTTGTTCATAATGCACTCCATCATATCAACAGTGGAATTTCAACGTATACGGCAATCGAGAATAAGTTGAGATGGAGAAATATTATTTTCCATTAAAGTAGCATTTAATAAATCTGTTTTGACGGTGGATCGCTTAAAGCTTCTATGAACTCGTCTTATTTCTTTTAAAATACGATTTAAATCGTTCGTTCTGTAATTAATGCAATAAAAATCATCATGGTTATCGATTTCTACTGTTATTTTAGTCTCATTTGCAAATAGCTCACTTTTATTATCTATCAACGCAATTGTTAGTTCACTAAATAGAAATTCCTTCACTGTATTATGTATTGTATGTAAAATACAAATTTGAATTTTTAGCTTTGTATCTTTGGCTAGTTTCTGCATTACACTGCAACCATCTAAAACTAAAATTGCACATTGGTTTGCATCTATTTTATATTCATTGAGTGTTTCGTGCATTAAAGAGGCAAGATTGATTGCATTAGAAGATCCTGAAACGCGCTTTAAATCAAAGAAAATAGAATACGGCGTGTTGTACGGACTGTTGAAAAAAAGGCAATATATCTCTTTGACCATTGGACCCATTCAATGATATACTGAAGACCCCAAATTCTTTTAAACGTAATTGCAAATAGCCCTGTGTATCATGTTTTACTTTTGTGGAAAAATTGTTGACAATTTCTGATATCTGGAAAATAGAGTTTGGTATCTCGAGTTTGGCCTTATTGAATAATATGTTAAGATCTTCACTTTCAGCGACTACTTTACATGAATATTACTCCGACCACATAAACCAGCGTGTATATATAGCCTGCTTGTTTTTTTGAGTTAAATAGAATTTCATAGTTAAGAAGAGTATTTTTCGGCTGTTTACATCTGTTCCTTGATAAGTCTATTTGGTGTGATTTTTTTAAATGCCGAATATAATTGCCGGTCGTTCCTTTTTGCCAAGCGAAAAATTTTTTACAAATATTTAAAATACTCTTTCATCTTGGTAATACAAAATGATTGTAAATATTGTTGCTTTTATCATAGTTGTTGTTATTTCTGCTATACTCTTCCTTTTAAACATTTATAATACTTCTTGCTGACCTATTTGCACACGATGTGTTTATATCTGTAACTGCGGCATCTGCATTTTTATTTTTAACATTTTCTAAAGAGGAAAATCCTTGAAAATATGATGTTCTTTTACTAATAATATTTTCTCGTATAATACTTGGAGAGCTTGTTATCAACGGTTTCCGGTTACAGAAATTATCGTGGAACTACATTGTTCTTCTTTATTGTTTGGTGCTTGTGGTTTCATCTTTTGGTGGGGGTCTAAAAATTGAAAAAAAAAAGATAAATTGTGTAAATATTAGAAAAAAAAATGATCTTAAGAGCCGATTCATGAGTTAATCATAAAATAAGAATGATCCATTTTAGCTCAAGATCCCTTTCGGCTCAAATCAAAATGCCTACTTTAGTGTTCTTAACATTAAAAGGGCAAAAATAAAAAACAAAAATGCAGAAAACTTTTGCATTAAATCAAAACATCTTTCATTTAAAAGAATATCTTACCATTTAAACTTTTTTTGCATTTGGTTTGCCTTAATAATAAGTAAAAATGCACAAACAAACGCATAAAATCGTTTTATTATTTACCATAACTAAAGTAAAAAATGCAAAGCTGTCTTATTTACTTTTTACGCTGCATATGTAATCAAATAAAAATACTTAATTCAGTTTTTTAGAGATCCTAGATCTATTTCAACGCATTTCTGCTAAGTGTTTTTAAATAAAAATTAAAATCGGTTTTATTTTGTTTTCGATGCAGTTATGCAGAGAAAAAAACTAATATTCTGCAATTTTCCTTTTTACCGTTTTTGTGTACATTTTTGCGTAAATTAGGTGCAAATCGAATAAGCTTTATTGTAGGTTTTACGTAATTATACAGCTTCGTTTGGTTACAAATCAAATAGTAACTGTTTTATGGTCGTATATAATAATCTTAAAAACCCAGTTTGGTATTATCAATCAAGGAATGAGGAAAGGATTTTGTTATTTGATTTTAATTACACATACTATGTTTTTTTTGCCAGAATTAGTATTTTACCCGACGTTTTGTTAACCTTTATTTCGTTCATTGTTTAATCAATAGTAGCTTAAAATTAATTAAGTAGATAATGCAAAGAAAGACGAAATTTTAGAAAACAAAAACAAAAATAAAAGTACGATGAAAATGTTATCGTTATAGAACACTTATGAATAAAGTCTTTAAATTGCTTTCTATATTATTTGTTTTTTCTAGGCCTTTAAATAAAGGTTGCAATTTTTATATGGGAAAATTTTCTATACGACTGGGGTCTAAAACATCAAGTTGTCTAATTTTGTAAACCTGAAAAAAATGCAAGACGGCGTTTAAAATGATCGAAACCAAAGTAAAATAATACAATGAACAGGGATTAGTAGTTATATGTATTTGAATAAAAAACTGCTATATAGTACATTTAGTATGGTTTGTATAAAAATTATCGTGCATAATCTTTTACACATAGTTACAGTGCGTATCGAATTTTAATGCCCCTTTTAAGCTATATTTGCTTTAATTTTTTATGTTTGTTGCGATTTATATTTTTTTAAACAAATACCGTGGCTATATGTTTTAAATAAATGTAAACAAAGATAAATATATATTTCTGTTCTTTCTACTCAACGTATTTTCCTGTTCTTTACTGAGATTTTTTATGTAGTAGCGATTATTAATGTAATTTACATATATTTTTTGTCTATATTAGCTAATTTTTCGATTTTTTTCACCCATGGTACAGGAAAAGAAAAGAAAAATTCTATTTTCGTCTTAAGAAAAACGACAAATCATCGTACCCGTAAATATAGGGAATGACAGAAAAAAAAACAGAACGAACAAAGCATATCGGAGCGAGAACTACCACGAATTAAAACAATAGAAAAATATCTAGCCGAATTGCTAAGAGCAGAAGCCGTGTTATGTGAAAAGTATCAAAAAAGAGGAATTAAAGATAAACATATTGGTGTAGATAGATTATTTATAGAAAATGTCACTAAGTTTAGAAATACCGGCGCAGTAGTAAACAGGAAGACAATAAAGCAAGTTGGAGAGAAGTATTTGGAAAATAGTATCTGTGAGAAATTTTTTTTTTCAAGTTATTTATTATAAATTTGCATAAAAAGATTAGAGCTTAAGTATGGTTATTTGCATGGTGAAGCTGAATTAAATATTGATATAAATGATGTTCGAACTTTTTGCCATGATACCTGTGCAATTAAAGAATTCTATGAACCAACTAAAATCTTTAATTTCGATGAAACGGGTCTGTGTATAAAATATCTATCATCAAAATCATACGTGCAAAATAATAAAAAGAAAAGCGAGACAAACAAACTAAGACTAGAATTACAGTGATGTTTGGATGCTACCCATAAGATGGGTTTTGTAAAACACTGATTATTGGACGATCAGCAAAACCAAGAGCCCTAAAAACTATGATTTTGAAGATATGAACCTAGTGTCTACGAATAATGAAACGTCAAGGCTTTCATATTCAATATTTACAAAATATTTTAATGATTTAAATGAGGAATTAATAGTACAACATAGAAAGATACTTGTTCTTCTTAATAATTTTAGTGGACATAAAGATCCCCAACTATCAAATATCAAAATATTATTTCTACCGAAAAATACAGCCTTATATTTGCAACCATTAGATCGAGGAATAATTCGGACCTTTAAGAACATACCCGAACAAAGCTTAATGAATTTATAATACAAAAAATATGCTTCGAAAATGATCATATGAAAAGTGTGAACAGAATGCCAAATTTATATACCGTTTTTGAATTCATCACATTTTCTATTTCTCAAATAAAAACAAAAACCTGTTTCAATTGTTGGAGTACATCTGGTTTAATGCATATAAATTATCAAAGTATGTGGAATCAAATTTCTGCTTAATTTACAAAAAATGAAGTAACGAATGAGACCATTCCTAATAATGAAGAACAGTAACTTGAAGAAACACAAAATGATCAAGAAGACACTGAAGATGATACCAACCTTTCCAACATTGAAAACGTGTAAAATATATATGAATGACTTTACGAATCTATATACAGCTCTTTTTAATATTGGAGAAGCTCAAAAAGCTTTAGGGAAAGATCAATCGTCAGCTATCATGCAGTTAGAACGGAAAAAAAAATATTATACAAGAATTTATAAAAAAATAAAAAAAAAATATTTTTATTTTTTTTTGTGTTTGTTTATTTTTAAAGCTAATTTTCTACCAAAAAGAAAAGCCAATTTTTTATGTTATATACGATTTTTTACGCCCTAAATACATAAAAAATCGGCGAGCACTGTAAATATTTCAGTGTGACTTTACTTTAAAAAATAAATATTATGTTTTTCATTTATAAAATACGTCTTAGAAATTATTCATATTGGTTAAAATGGTATGATCAACCTTTGTGAGTCTTTCTAAAATCGAAGAGTTGCCTCTATATATTCATAATGTAGTGTGGGCCACCATAAACTACAACTAACTTTAATATAAAAATGCTAGTTATTTTTAAAATGACCATTTATTTTTTTTTGTATTCGGTTGAGATTTTATAAAACAATAAATAAAAAAAATTGTGATATGTGTATTACATTTGCAAATAATAAATATTCGCTCTACAAAAAATTTTGTGATAATTACACTTCATTATGACTGTAAAAAATATATTAGCCGGTATTTTTCATCCCAGAAGGGATATTTTTTCACAGAAAATAAATTATTATCGTGAAAATTTACTTTTTTCCTAATAAGCATCTGTTTTGGGGCAAATTAACCTATAAAATTATATGCTAGATCCCGAAAACTAATATGCGAAAAATATATATAAAAAGCTACAATTTACAAAAAATAAAATTTATGTGGGGGTATAGATGTCGTAATGGTAAACTTGTGATAATAGCCATACAATATATGGCTATTACAGACGGGGATTCATTTACCATATTTTTCCTTTTTTTAATTATACCGTATTTTCTTTCTATAAGCGACAGATTTTTGGCCATTTTACGGAAAAATGGCTACAAAATTCTCAAAAAAAGTAATATTATTTGTTATAATCAAGAATTAAAAGGCAAAAAACAGCAAAAATTCTTTTTTTGATGTTCATAGAAAAATATTTTGTACAAAACTAGTTAAAAATATGAAGTGTTACACGCCTGTCGCACTTAAGATATTGTCGCCTATAAGAAAGGAACTACGGTATCTATAAATGACAATCGCAAATATTGTACAATTGACTTTTTTTATATGGTAATAATACCCTCGTATGAAAATGCATGATTTCTTGGCACAGAAAGAAGACAGAGAATTCTGAAGGTATACGCAAAAACGACCATAGATTTAGATATACTGCATACAGACTATGACTCAAAATGCGTGACATGCATAGTGTGCAGTATAGGCGCAGTGATTATTGCCAAGTAAAATGCTTACTTAAATAAAAGAATGTGCATGGTCGGAAGAATATCTTAACAAATAAAACAACTCTAATTCCCTGAATATGTGAAAAATCCTGAGAATCTTCAGTATATGAATTTGACAAAAATGACGTTGATCTGCTGCTAAAATGATTTCATGGATCCGTTCTTCCTGTTACAGAGTATATTTCAAAGCAGTCAGAACGCGTGGTGGTAGTATCCTATATACAAAGACAAGGGGTACAAATTATTTTGTGGGTTTTGTATCATATTCCTTAGTCGACCTACGTTATCTGTTAGCAATGTCGACACTTGAAGATACAGATTATTCCTCAACTGCTAAAAAAAACTTGCATTGAAAAAGCCAGCAAAAATCAAAAAAACAAGTTTGACTACCATGTTTTTATCGTAAATAATAACCGCAATGTTATGAAAGCACTGACAAACATATATCTCGTGTCTTTGTTAGGTTTTTCAAGTCGTCAGTTTAACCTAGCAGATGAAGTATATTTTAATGACTGGGTGACAACTCGCCTACAGGCGAGTTGTCACGAAACTGGACTTGACGGTAATTCTGGACAACTCGCCAGAAAATAATACAAGAAAATTAGAAAAGAAAATGTAAAGTATCTAAAGTAAGTAAAAGTAGATATATTCTAGATTATGCACTTCTATCATATAACAACAAATATCAAAGTTGTAAATACACAAGTAATAAATAGAAACCTAAAGGAAGCGAATAATAAAAGATTATAACATTTTTTCATATGATTTTTGTATTTTTACGTTATATTTGTCGTACAAACGCTTATTATACTCTTAAATCATAGTGAAACACCCGATAATTCGTATAGTTCTAATATATAAAAATAAAGATACTAGTTCCCTAATTACGTCTAGAAATCATTCAATACGTGATAAACAGTGATAAAAGAAAATTATTGATTTTTCTTTTATATTTACAAATTTTGATGTATAATATACTATTACTATCTTCCTATATTTATTTCTTGAATGCTTAAAATTCATGTTCTCCGGTGAGGAGAAGCAGGTATTGGTTAAGTCTCGCGGGTTACCAAAAATTTTAAAATGCAAAAATCTTTTACATTGATTGACCTTAATAAAACTTGAAGAATGAAAAGTTTCAAATTGCTTAATAATAAAAATTGAACCAATCAAAATCCTTTTTTGCAAAAAAAAGTAGCGTAACCTTTTGCATGACAGTTTGCTTTCGGCAAAGATGTTTAAAATATTAAAAATATACTTTAATGGATTTTTTGCATGTTTTTCTGTATAGTGCAAATATTTTTTAAAAATTAGAAAATCAAAATAACCAGTTTGTAAAAAAATAAAATATAAGAATTTAAGTCAGTTTAAAAATGACTAACGTTTTGTCCCTGCTTAGTAAGCGCGCACGAAATATCCGGTATTTCGCGCATGCGCAGAATAGTGGTTTTTTTTCATTGCGCGAACTAACCGGGTAAAAAAATAAAACTTTTTATTTATATATTTAGAAAATAATTTGATACATTTAACAATAATTAAAAAGAATATTTGGTATATTACGAAGTGTATGCGCGAATAGGTAGTGCGCGAATTAGGGGGGCAAATACACCTTCTTTGTACAAAACTGTATTTTTGAGTTTTTTTAAATTCGCGTGCGCGAACTAAACACTGGGGACACGGTAGCTGTAGCGTCTGGACATTGCCCACCTTGTTATCGTGAATCGAAACAACCCCCTTGCCTTTTTAATTGATAAAAAACGCCGCAATATATTAGTTTGTAAATTTTAATTTTATTAATATCTTGCACTGCCTACAGATAAAATTTTGAAAGATAAAAGTAATTTATATTCTAGCAAAAAAAAAAAATGCACGACATAATTTTGACATTTTGACATTTTTTTTGTCAAATCTTTGAGTAAATCGAACACTTTAAAAAATATTTTGGTTGAAAGAGAAAAGCGTCGGGTATTTAAATTTTTGCAGGTCTTTTTTTTAACTATTAATGTTTTTTTTTTTTGGAAAACAATCTGTTAGAAAAGATTTTCTTAAAATTCTTAACAAAACAATTGTCTTAATGTTAAAAAAAACGGTATTTTTTTTACAATAAGTATATATATTAACACAAATTATGCCTTGAAATATATTCTAAGTAAAATGAACACAGAAAAACAGGAATATACAAGAAAAATATATTAAACTGGTTTTCATATTTACTTGCAATAATTTTTAATTAGGAATGAAATTACTTTCGGATATTATAAAAAAATACAAGCTGGATTAACGTGTGGCATTATTTCTTTTATGAAATTAAATTGCTTTAAATTTTTTTGTTTCTAAAGGTAAATTTTTGATAAAAATTTTATGCGGGTAAAATCATGGTATCCAAAACCAGCGCTTTATACTTTCTGCACTTCTCAGCTCTTTTTAAAAAAAAATTGCAAAAATAAAAAACAGTTATCATATTATTTGAATGTCCGTTTCCACTATGGTTTGAATTTTTTTAGTCTCTCTACAGAAGTAATACATGAAAAAAATCAGTGATCTAAAAATATGAGTTATAAAAGGGTATACATTTTTTGCGGTTTAAAGCACCTCTTATGTGTTATTTATGGTAAGTTGAATACATCTATAACTTTTTTTTATTTTTTTAGATCAGTTGTTAGTTATTTTAATGCTTTGTAAAGTATTACATTAAATAAATTGAAAATAAAATTTAGTGTTTTTTTTTTCTTTAATAGCAATATTTACAAAATAATAAATTCTAATCAACAAAAATTTTGTTAAAATATTTACTGGTCTTAAAACGAAAAACCATCTATTTTTGTATTCTTTGTTATGAATTTAGATACGTAATACATTTATAGGTTCATAAAGGAAACTATTACTTTCTGCAATGATTTTTTTTTAAACTAGAACTACTTACAGTATTCATATGTAGTATCTATTTGATACATTATTATATTAAAAAATTGATATAATTACAAAATTTAATTAAGTGTTTCGCATTAAAAAAAATCTTTATTAACCTATAAAATAGTCATTACACATATATGTGTTATGCTCTAATCGGCCATTACACGTATACGCGTAATGACTTAATCGGCCTGTACACATATATGTGTAATGAAAAAAAAATTAAGCTGTGTCAATTCCAACAATAAATTTAAAAAATTTCCATTAATAATTTTTTGAAAACTTTTATTTTTTGTAAAAATAAATATTAAAAAATTTACCCTAAACTCTTTTAAGGGTTCAGAAAAGTCATAAATATTGTTTTTATGCTTTAACTCTGTCAAAAGAAAACCAGGCTGAGTATAAATATAAATAAAAAGCTAATTAAGCATGTCAAGCACTGTCACTTACGTATTTTTCTTTTCACCACATTATTAATATTGTAAAATACAAAACAAACCCTAAGGCAGGTGTTTTGAACTGGGCTTAATTTGAGCCAAAGCAAATTTTTTATGCCCATCCTTAGCTCAAAATGACTGAAAAATTTAATGAATGTAAAATTTCCCAACATTGCAGGAATAAAAAAAACGATTTATTTTACACGCTAAAATGATATAAATACGCCTACTTGGCATTCATCTATTTCGAGGGACCTTAACAGGCCACAATTTAGGCCATGTTCTTTTTTTGAGCCCGACGAATGGCTCAAAAGAATCCAGAAAAAATACAA
>JAQFYM010005472.1:0-13248 GCA_034694785.1 Agrenia bidenticulata
ATCTTCGTGTTTTTTTTTATCTTTGATAACTTAAATTAAATTACTTTGGTCGTTTTTTTTTATATTAAGTTTTTTGGATTATTCAATTTAATGATAAGTGGTTTTTGTTTGGAATAGTCTAAAATATCTTTAGGTCTGTATTGTTTTTTTTATTTAGTTTGTTTTTTTATCATTTAGTTTGGATTTCTGAATTTAGTTTGGATTGTGTAAACTTTGTTTGAATTGTCCCAAATACCCCACTTTAATTTACACATAACAAAATATTGCTATACTAGTAATCAGCAGATCCGAAATCTACAGGGCCCTATACCATTATTGCAATATATTCTTTACCATTATGGAGGGGAAATATTCGCCATAATGGTTAAGGGCTCTGTAGTAATCGTTTTCTTGTAAAAAAAAATTTACCTATACAATAAAATAACATATATGTATATGTATATGAGTATGTAAAATTATTGTGCAATATTTTAGATATTTTGCATTAATAAAATATATAAACAGCATTTAAAGCCAGGACGGTCCGAGTATGGTATGGTCATATTATAAGGTATGGTGCAAAAATCTCTTTTTATGGCTATTATGATAAAATATGGCAAGTGCACGAACCATTTTTTAGATAAAACAATGTAAATATAAAAAAAAAACTTGGATTTAAGACATACCAATGTAGTAAGTTGCTCCTTAAATTATTTTTTTACGATGTAAATGCATGCTAAAAGTGCAAATAAAAGGGATTAAAACTATAACAGTCATGTTGTAATAGTTCAATTTTATAACTATGTTTATTGGCCCCATTTCAAAAATTTTATACGGTAAATCTAATAAAATGTAAGTCTTATATGATTTTTTTTTTGTTGTACCTTAACTATATATGGGTTTATTTTTGCTCATGTGTACGTATTAAATACTAGAGAAGGTTTATATTACAACAAATTTAGAGAAAAGGCATTTTAGTTCTATATTATACTGTTAAATAGAAAATTTCAGGCAAATTATTGGCTTAAAATACAAATTGATGTCTTCTATATTTTTTCTGGTCAAACTTTTAGTTTTTCCTAGGGTACTCCAATATCCGGTTCGTTCTAAAGTGGTTACTTTATAATTGGTTACTAAAGGGTAATGTACCGGTAGGCGGTAATTAAGAAATAAATTATAACATTTTCGATGAAATTTTACCTCAAAGGGTAAAAATTCATCCAAAGTAACAGCTTTTTGTAATTTTTCATTTGTTATTGCATAAAAGTTTTGGTATGTCTGCAAGGCGGAACTATTTGTACGATTTGGGCACTCCCTATAAAAATTATATGGTAATAGAATCTTAAGTAACAAGGATCATTTTAAAAAACTGCAAGTTAAGTTGGAGCACTGTTTTTCTGAAATTATGGAACATAGAACGCAAATATTTATATAATATCAATAAAAGCAAACAAAAATGAAACTATATGACCACTCTTACATGCTGCTATTAGAAAAAAGAGTATGTTTATACATACATTGTCGATCTTGTTTTTTTATTTATCAAAAATTTTGTCAGTGGTACCAGACTCGTAATAGGGGTCTCACTCTGCAAGAATGGTAAAGTTTAAAGGCTGCTTAGTAGTGAAATATAAGCGTAGTTAAAGTATTTATACTATTGACGTAACAAAAGAATACATATCCTATTATACCACATAATGCTGGTCAAAGATAGTCAAATGCAACAAATCCATTATATCTTTGTCGTGCCTAGGTATAAAGGCTGTACCATTATAAGAAAATGATATAAAATTGAATTGATTAAATATCTCACATTGTCATTGTTATTATTATTTCTTTTATTATAAGCTGAACAAGTGCGAGTCCCGTTAACAGACTTGTAAGAATAAAATCAAGTAGAGTTTAATTGTTGTTTATTAAATGTCATTTCGTAATCATTTTATAAACATTACTTTTATACTTAAACATAAATCTACTGTTACATAATATATTATCAATTTTTTTCATATTGTATTATTGTTTGGTTACATATTTGTATCAGCTGATAGACTGGGTACGACATCTTCCGCTTCTTTTTTGTCCCAAAAACGAATACGCTTAATGATCACCCATTTAACTACATTACCAAATTGAACTCTTACCCTATTACCGTCATTACTCGAGCGGATTATCATGTGAGGTAAAACCACCTATCATCCATTTTATCTTTGATGTTTTTCTTTATCCATATTTTTATACCCGATCTAAATTCTATATTTATTTTTTTTTATTGGTTCTTGCATTCTGTTTTTCTTTATTTAATTTCTCCTTCTTTTTTATTCTCTTTATAAATTTATTGGATTTTTTACCTCTAATATATCAAAGAAGCATTTTCCATGAGCCATGCGTCTGCGGAAACATCAAGACTACGATTACAAAATATATTTAGTCTTTTCTCAGCCAGATGTATTGCTTCCGAAAAGTGTAGATGTTTGTGTATACGCAGTAATTTAATAATTGTCTTATTTTTTTTTCGGAGTGGCAGTTAGCTGTAGAATTAAATATGGAAATTGTGATGTGCTGTATATCCTGAGTATGAAAAAATGAACAAAAATCATGTGCAGTGTATTGTTTGCCATTATCACTGATGATTGCTTTAGGTACTTCGTATTTTGAAATCCACGTGCGCATGCAATGTATAATATTACAGGATGTTATTCCAACGATTGGGTCAAGCATAGTATACCGTTTGGCAGAGTGTCTGTATTTGTCAAAACAAATATTTGTTGGAGTCATAGACATGTTAGAATTTTG
Organism: Agrenia bidenticulata; assembly: GCA_034694785.1. Taxonomy (NCBI): domain Eukaryota; kingdom Metazoa; phylum Arthropoda; class Collembola; order Entomobryomorpha; family Isotomidae; genus Agrenia; species Agrenia bidenticulata. The sequence goes on from JAQFYM010005472.1 coordinate 2,773, forward strand.
TAAGTTTAATAGGGCCGAGGATGTCTGATGAGATTCGTGAGAAGTTTTTTATTGAGAAGATATTACCAGTAATTTTCCCATGCTGCGATCTTACATATCCCTAACATTTGTTACATCCGATGCATAAGTTTGTTATTTTGTAAATATTTTTCTGTGGCCCACTAGAATTTAGTATATGCCTCGGTGTTTTTCTCATTTGATTTTTGCCTGGATAGCCGTAGTGTTCATGGACTCTTTGTAGAAGAATATGGAGATGCTGAACGGAATATATATACGGTTTATTAAGTCAACATAGATGCCATTTTTTTTAAAAAAGGTTGTCTTTCTGTATGTGATCCGGGGTATTTTTTACTTCTTGTTGTATTATGTGTATTTCGTGTGGTGTGATTTTCTGTGAGCTCGACCTTTCATAGATAGATTTAAGGCGGCTAAGCATATCTGCATTTTGATTCTCTATGCCAGATAGGTATCTTATTTTGTAATAAACCTTAAAAAGTAGTATTTTCCTTCTGTGTACTCTAGAGCTATTCCATATGCCTTTAATGTTACTATTTTACTTATCTGAATAGATGATAACCTTGTTATTATATGATCTGTTTTTGTAGTATTGATTCCCCTTATAACGGCAAGTGCCTCTTGTTCCATGATTGTATATCTACGTTCTGTATCACTAAACTTCCCGCTTAAGAGGCCAACTACCTTATTTTGTTGTTTGAGCACGCATCCATATCCTGTTTCCAAAGCGTCATAGATGAGGGTGAAATCTTCGGCGAAATTTACATGATGTATAGTATGTTTTTGTTAATTTATTTGGTTATATCCTGTAGATCTTGTTTTTCATGTATGCTAAATTCTATTGATGTGCTTTTTTGTAGTTTATCAGTTATTTATGAGAGTTTTGTGTTACCGATAAAACAAGAGGCGCGATACCAGTTATTGTATCCTATCAGCCTTTGTAATCCTTTACTTGTAATTAGAAAAAATTGTGAGTAGTCCGTTATTTATTTGTCATCTGCCTTATATCCTGTTTCATTTACAGCGTATCCTAGATAGCTGATTTTGCATTGGAAGAATTAGCATTTTATAAAGTTAATCGAGACATTGTAAGTTGCCATAATTTCCAGGATTATGATAACATCTTTCTCATGTTGTTCTGCAGTTCTATTTTTATAAGTAGATCGTCCAGGTAGAATACAACGCGTTTTTCATTGCTGAAAAAAGTATGCATGGCTCTATGAAAAATTCGGGTTTATTTGCAACACCAAATGGCATACGGCGAAATTAGTATTGTTCAAATAGTGTTTCAAAGCTTGTTTAATAAGTGTTTTTTGGGGAACTTGCAATCTGATAGTAACCCATTCTTAAGTCTAGCTTGGAAGAGTATTTATAATCCTTAAATTGATAAACAAAAATCGCACATTGTTGGGAATGGAAAACTCTCTGGAAGAGTTTTTTTATAAGGCTTTTTGTAGTCCACGACCAATCTGATTTCACCATTTGCCTTTTTAATGTTAAATGCGGGCGATGCATAGAAAGATATATTTTATGCTTTTAGTAAAGAATTAAGGAGTGGATTTATTATATTCTTAAATTCATTAATGCATTTATGTGGGATGCCGTATGGTTTTTGTCTTATGATTTTATTGTCCTTTACATGAAAGTTCACTTCTTCGAATTGTAATAATTTCATCTCGGGGTTACTTTTCAAAAGTTTCTTTATCTTTTCTTTGTAATTTTTTTACCCTTTTTTGATGTTTCGTTCCCTTGTTTCATTTGTTTCTGTAACTTTTTGGAATATACGATAGTCTGGGGAGATGTGCCGGGTTTCCAGTCGATCTGATATCAAGGAGAATACAACTTTGGTATTGGAAAGACTTCTGTTCTTATAGTAAACTTTGCATTGGTGTTTATAAGTCAGGAATTTATAGGATGGCGTCGCACTTGAAGTTTTTAAGTATGAAGAAGTCTTCTTGGAATGAGTAGGATAGGTTTTCTGCTATTATAAAGCTATCAGTTATCATTTGTGATACCGTGCATGTCTTCCGTTTGCTACCATACCTTCAATTCAGGGATCTGTTTAGTTTCTAATTGTAGAGTTTCAATCAGTTTGTCAGAGATGAAGCTTCGACTTGCGCCGGTATCGATAAGCATTTTGCATATGTGGCTTTCGATTTGGATGTTACTTTACGAAATGTCTTGCTGTTCATCATATTTGTGTAGCATGTTAACATGACCGTGTTTGTCATTATTCTTATTTTGTGAATTCAGTTTGTTGCATCCTGTGTTGTATGGTTTCCGTGTCGATGATATTTCCACTAAATATTTTTTTGTCATGTATTGTCTTTTTGATGTTGCCGGCTGTGTTCTGGATCATATTTGCTTGTGTTTCAGGGCGATTTTTATTTTGAATATTCTACTATTTTTACTTCCAGTTTTTTTGTAGTTAATGAATGTTCGGGACTGCAGATATGTTATGTTTTAGCAGCTCCATATTAGTTTCATGTGTAAGGCCATCCAGAAATATTTCAGGTATTTTTTCTTTTTATATGGCGTCGCCCCATGTGTTTATTATTGATAGTTTTTTTCACAGTCAACGATGGCCATTCTAAAGTCATAAACAAAGTAGATATTTTTTTGTTTTATGTTATTTAATTTCTGAAGTAGGGCGCCATGCATTTCTTTTGGGTAATTTATTTCCATGATATTTTTTAATACTCTTTGGGATGAAGATTTGTGAGTAAAGACTATATTATGATGGTTTGTATTGATAAGGCACTTAGTACTTGTAGACTTCTTTTATCGTCCCAGTTTGTAGTTTCAAACATGTTTTTTACCTTTTCGACCCATTTTCTTGTATCTTCATTTTTTAGTATATTAAGCTTACTAATTTTTTTTTAAAGTGTAATGCTTGTTTTCTCCGGATAAATGTGCATTCATATGATCCTGCTTCTTTGATATTGACGGAATGCTTCTTATGTTCATTGCCCGACGTTGACGTCAACATGTCGTGCCTAGGTATAACGGCTGAACCTTTTGAAAGAAAATGATGATAAATTAAATTGATTAAAAATCTTACCTTGTCATTGTTTTTATTTTTTTTTTATTATAAGTTGAATAAGTGGCATTCCCGTTAACAGATTGTAAGAATTAGAAGAAGTTAAATGTCAATTAATCGTTATTAAATGCCTTTTCGTAATCATTGTAATAACATTACTTTAATACTCAATCACAAATCTTTTGTTTCATAATAGATCTTCATTTGTTTCATATTGTATTATTGTTTGGTTTTTATTATTTGTATCAGCTGATAGACTGGGTACGTCAATCTTGCAAATATTTAGAACATCTAAAAAAAAATGTAATATTTTGCTATATTTTGCTATATCTCGTTACTAAAATATAAAGCATGAGATTTAGTTCATGATTAAAATTGTGATTTTTATTGGCAATAAAAAGATATCATAAAAATACATTGTAAATAGAGAAATGACCGAGAAATTTACATATAGTTAAAAAAGATTACAGGATATTGTTTGTTTACAGATCTTAGATTTAACATTTTTCCTTTTGCGTTCTTTAAACGAAAAAGTAAACAATTTTGGCATTTTTATCTTACTTTTAGTTTTTATTTTATACAATGAGGTAAATGCCCGGTGGTCGTATATTGTACTAGATTATGTACCTTTTTTACGCATATATAAACATTGGTTTAAAGACATTTAAGAATGCGTTCCTTGTGGGCTTTTTATGCCGCAGGAAACAAAAAATGTATTTAACTAACATAAAGGTAAGATAAATCAGTAATACTGCAGCAAATAGACTAACATTTAAATATTCAAAAAATACCTTATTGTGTTCAATATAAAAAAAAAGATACCCATGTTGGCTGCATGGCTATATCCTCTTCACAAACTTAAACATAATGCTATAATCGACCCACTTTACGGATTTGTTTTTTTGCCCATATTAAAAAATAAAAAAAGGTATTTTAACACAAAATGGAGTTTGGGAGATTAAATTAGATTTTGATACAATTTTGATTACACAAAAAGTAAATATTTATATTTTTCTATATAGCATTTTTTTGGCTTTTTGCCATACTTACATTAAGCAATAATTACCCACTTTGCATTTTACGAAGTACACAAGAGTTACAATATAGGCCTTTAAACTATGTAATGTGGTTTTAAAATACGCGTAGGTTATTCAAAAGATCTAAAAATTGCCAATGTATTTTTTTTTTCTTGTTTTTAGAATATAATAATTGATCAAATCCTCAGTAAAAAATACAAGAAAAATTGTAAACGGGTACCATCGAAAATCGAAGCGTACATTAACGGTACATTGACGTTTAGTAACTTACCGGTAACCAAAACGGGAGTACCCCTATTTTTACAATTATCTAATGTGTATGTATGCATGTCTGTTATTTATGATTATACTATAAATAGTAAAGCATGTAATTCTTGAATATATAATGTATACTTTGCGAATTTTTAATATGACTTAGATATTTCTGGTATTCCGTATCAGGCCCTTTAATAAAATATTAATTCAACAATATATTATAATATAATATATTATTATAATATATTATTTTCTTTTATATTAAAACATATTGTTTAATATTTTTTTATGTTTTACTCGTTTTTTAAAACAAGAAGAATAATAAAAAGTTGTTGCATATACTCGAAAAGGTTACCCTTTGAGCTTTCAACTACAACAAAATATATGCATTTAGCCATCTTCTTTATCAAAAGGTTAAATTGTTTTGTATAATCGTGGTATCTTGTCTTCGTGAGTTGAATAATGGTGTAATTTATGGTTAACATGACTCCATTGACAGGTAATATAATACTGTAATAGATTTAAGATGGTAAAAGGCTGACGTCACATCAGATATGTAAACAAGTGTATCAAGAATTTAGAGACCTTGTCAAATGTGTTATGCATAATATGTAAGAAAATACCAAGGGTGTAAAAAAGTGTTTTTAGATGTTTTCTATACGACCCTACATTTTTAGAAAAGAGGTTGCTGCATATATATCTACGAAGTATAAAAAGTTAGTTTAAAAATATAAATTTATTGCACGTATTTTCGCATTTATAAAAACCACAGGCCCGAAGGTTACATTATGAATGGCAAATTTAAGCCATAATATAAGTTTCATAAAAGAACGAAGACTTTTCTTGCGTTCAGGCTGTTACATGTTGACATTGTATGCACTAAACCCGTGGTTGCTAATTTTTAGCAAGATATCTAGGAAAAAAAAATATAATATATACGCGAGAAGTTCTATCACAATATAGTAGAGGCTTGCAGATTTTTTTGTTGTTTTTTCTTCTGTAGCATTTTTTTATTATTTAATATATTTTTTTCGTTTTAAAATTTTACAATATAATAATAATATAATATTGAAAACCCCTGTTTCGTATTATTATCGCAGATTTCTAAAGACTATTTTGTTCAAAGAAATCAAAGAAAGATTGTTAAATAAGCAAAAATTACCGCCAATATTGTAACTATTGTTAGTTTATGTATGTTATGATAGTTCTTTTGTGTAAAAGCTAGTACTTGTTGTATTGGTAACAAATATTATATGGAAAAAATATGTTAAATTATTTCCGGCATTCGGCCATATGGATATGGCCAAATATGGTATGTGGCCATATATTTATCAAAACCCCTGTTTATAGACCAAAACTAATTTCTCTGTTCGCCTTTTATATATTATATTATTTTTTAGCAAATATGGTTCGTGCTATCTGCCATTATTGCATACATTGGATTTTTGGTGCTATACCGAAATGTCCTGGACAAAATGTCCTTGAAAAAATGTTCTGGAAAAAATGTACAGGAAAAAAATCTTTTGGGAAAAACATGTTCAGGTCAAAATTTTCCTGCAAAGTGTCCAGTATTAAAATTTCCTGGAGAAAATTTCTATTGGTCAATATCTTATAAAAGAAATCTACAGAGTTAGTAATAGAATAGCTTTGGATTTGCCACGAATACATATAAACCCTCTTCTGTGACAGCTGATGTTTCTGCAAATTAGGTAAATTTTAAGAACATAAAGCCACTTATTTCGTTTAATACTTATAATAAAATTAAATCTACGTTGTTGTATATAACAAAATACAAAGATACTCTTTAGGTCAATTTTAACATTTTGTTTAGTAAACATTATATTTGTAACTTTTCACGCATATTTCTGTTTTAAAAGAAAAACCCTTTATAATTACAAAAACTCTATAAAAACAAACACAATTTTTGAAAAAAAATTGCAAAGCATTTTTTTTCATCCACTTTTTGCCAAAAAGTAAAATACGGCCAGAATGATAATACGAACAATAATTTTGCAATGCTAAAAAGATAAAAATCCTGTTTTTCTAGCCTACTTTTTTAATTTGTTATACACCAACATTATAGAATCGACATCCGTGATAAAACATCTGTGATGTTGTAAGCTGTTGCAAAAAATTTTACATTGCAAAAAAAAATAACAAAAACAAACCCGATTTTTCATTTGTTTTTATACACGTAATGTTTAAAGTAACATTTACTATGCTTTTAAATATGTGTTTAAATGTTATTATACGTGATGAACTGTTTTACAGAGTTTTAATAGAAGTAGCTCGTTATTAGAAATCCGAAATAAGGAAACTTTTGTTCTAATTTGTGCAACCGCTACTTATATTTGGAGCCGGTCAATTCTTAGACATTTTGTCTCAGAAAACTTTGTCCCAGTACATTTTGTCCATGAATACTTGTCCTTGACATTTTGTCCAGGATATTATGACATTGACATTCTGTCAATGAAATTTTTCCTCGACATTTTTTCCAGGACATTTTGTTTAGGACATTTTTCCAGGACATTTTGTCCGGGACATTTTGTCCGGGACATTTTGTCCGTGACATTTTGTTTAGGGCATTTTGTCCAGAACATTTTGTCCAGGACATTTTGTCCAGGACATTTTGTCTGGGACATTTTTTCCGGGACATTTTGTCCAAGACATTTTGTCCGGTCACGGTATTTTTATATATGGTATATTTTAATCTAATTGCAAGTCTCTGAAGCTGGATCCAACGCCTATTTTTTTACATAAAAATACATTGATACTGAATAAAAAAAATAGAAAATAATGATTGATGCATTTAAATTAATATATAAACGTTTTCAAAAAGCATAGAAACAATAAATACCATATGTATTTTAAAAAAGTCATTAATTCAAAAAAGCATCTCCACAACATCTATTGCTTTGTGTCGTTTATTGGTTGTAGAATTTATAATCATTTCATTTTTTTGCTTCTAATTAACTATTTCCCTATTTTGCCATAATGGCCATTATGGGGAAAATTTAATTGCCCCGTAGCGTCTCAATTCGCCCAATTCCAATTCGCCCTATTCCCATTCGCCCAAATCCAATCCGCCACATTTCATTTCGCCCAATTTTAAAGAAGGGTGGAAAAAAAAAATGTGTAAAAAATACCAAACAAAGCAACACGCAAGAAACAGAGATGCCAAAAACGACAAAAAGAAAAATGATGATAGAAAAAAATTTTAAAAAACGAAAAAAAATAAAAGAAGTTAGGAAAATTGATAAAAAAAAGAGTATACCCGCAGAAAAAATGACAATAACAGCAACAAAAATAACCAGTAAAAGTAAGATTTATATTAGATGAAGAAATTATAAAAACTAAACACATAAAAGTTTGAATTGAAGCCAGTGAAAAGTATTGGAATAAAAAAGCATCATTTAAAAACATAGAGTAGACAAAAATTTTAATAACAAATTCATAAACATAAAACAAAAAAATCATATAAAATGTAAAAAGAATATCAATACCTTACTAAAACTGTAAAAAAGAATAAGAGAAAAAAAGAACGTATATATTCAAAAATAAACTTACAATAACAAGGCAAAAAAAGTTATGTAAAAAAAAAACAAAAAACTACATTTAATACCTATTTTATACTATATAAAAACACATTTAAAAAGATATAAAACAATTGCCGAACCCAATAAAAGTAAAATAATACATAATTGAGCATAACTTAATACTTGCTTGCTATACTTATAAAAAGCAAAAATAAAACAACTATATCTATTTGCACAGGAAAACTGCAAAAAAAAATAAGATATATATCTCATTTAATCAGTCAATTATTTTTTGACAGTCAATTTTACCATACTTTAGCATAAAAATAACGCATTAAATGTACACATCTTAATTCAAATAGCCGAAAATCTATATTTTACTTGCCCAAAGAATAAATTTGTTTGCAAAAAACACAAAAGTGTTTTAAATACAAAAACCATATAAACAAAAATCCGTAAAAGTATTAAATATAAAATCAAAATAATTGAAATTAAAATCAATATTAAATTACAGTTGCAAAATAGACAATCAAGATCAAAAGATAAAGTCAACGTTTACAACATTTGAAGCATTAGATACTGAAAGATACATATAACTCTAATAAAAAAGTTTTTGCAATAAAAAACACAACGTGCCCCTTATATCAAATCCCACGTGAAGGATATTGAACCATGATATAATACTATGAGCATTTTTCGATATTTCTAGCGTATTTTTAGCAGTAAGGTTTTAAATATAAAAATATAAAAATATAAAAAGCGAAAAAGCTTTAAGTAATTTAAAATATAATAAAAAGTAAAAAAGCATATCTGCTAAGCGCAAAAACCATTTATTTATTTCAATATTGGGTTAAGTGGCTTTTAACTCCATTTAGGGTTGTTTGAACACCAAACCGGAATGTTTCTTTTTCTTGAAAATGTACTTGTCTTAAATTTAATGTATATATAGAAAAACAAAGCGCAAAGAATACATGATATGAAATCAGTTTTACTTTCTGCCACTAATCGTAAGCTTTCTCATGGCGGATCAAAGTATTATATGATCAGAGTTGACTAGTGGTATATTTAGTGTGACCAGACGTACGTTTTATAAAAGTACAGTCCTTTTTTTAATGTTCAAAATTGTCCTTTTTGTTTTCCTGTCATTTTTTTGTGTTTTTTATAAATACTTTTTGTACGCATTTTAATTTTTTATATACATAATGCAACGAAAATTTGTAATAAGACAACAAAGTGTCCACAATATGAAATGTATTTCTAAATAAACCGTGCAACTAATGCGGTTATTACGACAATACTTTGCGTGTTAAAATTAACAAGATAAAAAAATACTTAACGTTTATATTTACTTACTTTTATATAGCTAAAGCAAATACAAACAATATGTTTTATTTTTGAATTTGGCAATTATAACAATAATTACGGCAAAAAAATTGTAGCAACCTAGACAATATTTAATTATGTGTAATTTTTTAACTAATTTGAATTGAATAGATTGCAGATTATATCAAAAATATTTATGGTTTGTAATTTGTACTGCAATTTTACTGTTAGCTAGTTTTGATGATAAGACCATAAATAAATAAATAGATATGTGTTTTTTTTACTGTGGCAATTTATTGAATTTTTTTAAAATAAAAAAAATATCGATGTAAAGAATGATTGTTTAATTTTAGTCAATGTTTTCTAATAAAACATTGTTTGTTTACTTATATAAAAACACCCTAAAGCACATAAAAATTTCAAATCCGTACAAAAACAAATGTTTTCTGAATACACATTAACTTTACATAAAAAAATATAAGGTGTTTACAAGAAAAAAATGAAACGTTCTTTTTGTAGGGGGTAAACGTGTATTTACCACTTTAGAATGGGTGTTATAATTGCAAGTATTTGCGTATGCTCTCATCATGCTAAGAACCCTTTCAATGATGAGCAATCAAGCGCGATAATTTAAAACAGATTTCGACATACTTTTAACTAGTAGTGAACTGATTGCATACGATAGTAAAGACATTGCACTTAATTCAACCTTTCGCAATCAATCGTGACAAAAAACTATTAGACTTAAAATATATTATTAAATATTTAAACAAATAACTTCCTAAACAACAAACATTTTGTAGGAACATGGTACAATTAAAAAAGATCCATTTTTCTATAAAAAAAGAACAAAATAAATTAAAGGGGTAAGGAACCATGCTGGAGATAAAATAGTAAAAACGACGACTTTCTGTGTATTTTACATGCTAGTTATTTATACGGTTCAAAATTTAAAGTGTTTTAAGTGAAACTATCGGCAATAACCAACAATAGTAAGTACAAAGTTAAAACATTTTCAACCTAAATATGCAAAATGATAATTTGTCTCACGAACTATTGCTTTGCGTATAAAAAATTCCTAAAATGTTGCAAAATACTCATAAGTTTAATATCAAAATGTTTTAAATTTGCCTTAAGATGCATTCATCTAAGTTCTGGTTGTGAAATCTGTTACAGACACTTTGTAACTTTTCATCAATAAGTCTTTTATATTTTTTTTCTCGGAAAACTTTATAGTTTATTTTTTAAAAATACAAGTTACACATGTTAA
>JAQFYM010005473.1:0-13247 GCA_034694785.1 Agrenia bidenticulata
CAAAAATATGGATCCATGATGGTAACATAAATCCCCCATTATGGCCATATAAATATGGCCATATATGGAAAACGGCAATTTTTTTTTCGGAACCGCTGCTCTATGCTAAACGAAAATAATTGTTATTAAACCTGTTTAAAACTACAGATTATAAAATTGTTGGATTTTCTCTTTTAGTAATTTGTTGAAATATAGAGATATTATATAAATTGCATCATTATTTTTGTATTTTCTAGTGAGATATAAAAATAAAATTTTAATTTTTGTGTAAGTACAAATATAACTCAAGAATATCTATCAGTGACTCGGAATATCATACGATGGCCGGGCAAAAAAAAAGTTCAAATAAAACAAATCATTGATCAAAATATTTTAAAATGATTAAGACGAGAAAAGAAGTCAAAATACATTGTTGATTGTTTTTTAAAAAACAAACTATATCACCAGCTATACTGTTCGTTTTTCTATACATGTTTATAAGAAAGCAAGAAGGATGTTTAAGTACGTTTTTGGGAGTGTAACTCAGTGTAAATTGTAAATATTGTACGAATAGAGACTTTAGTTACTAATATTTGCCGTATTGGTGATCCGACCATTTATTTCTCAAGTTTTATGGTTTCTAATGGTATTTGTTAGGCTGGATTGAATTTTTAAATTTTGGACCAAATAAGGGCAAGAAAAAGAAATTGCCCGATTGATCAATTTTTTAGAACCCTGTCATACGACATGTTATAGGCAGCACTAACATAAGATACGTCGCAGAAGCGCACCATATTTGTTTTTTATATAGCGTATTAATATGTAAAACCATTTTTCCAATAAATCTAGAGTTAATTCAGTTCTAATTGCTTGATGCCCTTATTTCTGACAGTAATTTCTTTACTCCAAAATTTTACAGGTAAATTGCTTTTATAGACCAATTTTTTAACAAGCCTGATAAAATGAAGTAAGAAAATATTATCTTTAATAAAAATTAAATATAAAAACAATTCAACCATCTGTATATAAAAATTTGATGACTTTTAAAGAATTAAAACGAATCATGATTCGCATGCAGTTTCGATGAACATCAAAATCTTTTAAAAAAAATTGTTGATGAATTCAAAAACAAAATTAGTAATTTAAATAGGTTTAGAAAATACTGAAAAGTTTTTTGTCCTTACGGCATTTTAATTGTATTTAAGAATATATTCTTGCTGACTTAAAAGATAAAAACTGACTTAACAATAAGTTTCTGATTTTTCCAGGTAATTTCACTATGGATTTATCTTATAAATTACATGTTTTAAGGCTTATTTATGTTTAACGCGAAAAAAAACTTATGTTGAGCATAATTAGTTTGGCATTTTTTACAAGCATGTATCTCAAGAAACATCAAACTACTTTTTTTTCGCTGCAATCTTTTTGGATTTTTATATGGTTATAAAAAACAATTCTTTTTTTAATACATTCGCACTTAATTTGTTTTTTATATCCATTAATATTAAGGTCGTATCATATTTCGTTTAGAATCTTCACAAGTTAGAAAACTGATATTGTGCTAAGCATAGATATTTTATTTTATAACTGCTACAGATCATTTCTGTCTTTCTTCATTTGCTTGACTATTATTAAACCCTGGGTATATACAGCGATTAACGTAATAAAGTGGGAAATGTAAGCAATTCACGTTTCATGTTACGTTGATAAGAAATATGCCTTAATATATAATTTTTTTTTGTATAAATTTTCACTTAATTTTATATAGCTTAAAAAAAAATTTTTAGTTTTTATTATTATAGTAAAGTCTTTCGTTTCAGTCTAAAAGTGTAATGATCTTTTGTAACCGGATCATGTAAAAAGCATACGTTTTTTTTCGGATTATTACTAATAGATTCAAACAGGCCTAAATAGTATTCTTTTTTATGTTATACTTTTAATTATCAATAAGTGATATTTGCAAAAATTTATGACTTTTAAGCTCTCAATACTCACTTTTTTGGCACGTGATGTTTGTTTAAAAAAGGTTGCCATTCATAGGCAGATTCTACTCGGGGGTCACTTTTGGGTATTTTGTATTCCCTCAGTTAACATTTATTTAAATATACAAAATTAACATTTTATTCGACTATCCATTTATATTAAATTTCCAAGTTTTAAAAGTATATTCGCATATAAAATACAACGTTTTTTTGCGGGGAGAAGGCAAATGTTTTTTAGAATTGATATCATCTTTAATTTAGGAAGTTTTTATAAAAAACGTACTTATAATCATGGAGCTTAAGCATATCAAAAAGTACTCAAAGTATATACAGTGAACCCCCTCTATAGGGAAACCCTTCTATGTGAACAGTTTTAAAAAGTAAATTATAAAGCTTTTAACATATACATGTGGCAGATAAAAGTTAAATATTAGTACTTATGCTATAACACTAGCTATATAAAAAGTGTTTTTTTTCATTTTTTTGTATTTTTTTTTGTCTAAATATACATCCCTTTCTAATAAAGTCTTCCATAAAAGAGCGGTCTCATTGGATATGAATAAAACAAAAAAAAAACAACCCAAATAAGATGTAAGATTTGTATAGTTACAAATTGAGTGTTTATTTACAATAACAATTTTCGTTTTTGTGGTTTTTTAAAGTAACTCTAAACATAGAGTCGTGTGCTAATTACAAGATAGCCTATATTTTGGGTACATTTGGTTTTGGTTTTTGTTTTAATAATGTCTTCTATATGCCCAAGATGGTAATGTTGTCCACTAAAAAATCCGCCGAGCATGCACCAATAATACAAAAAAAAAGTTTATTAATAGTACAAAAAAGGGAGTGAAGAAAGTTTTAATAAATCTTTTAACTTCTAAAAAGCATTTAATATTCATTTTTCATAAAAAAAGAAATTTGCTTTACCGGCACACGATTTTTACATTTTTGAGAGAAATTGCTATATCAGAGTATTCTGCAGCAAATAAAAAACAATAGATAATGCAGAAAACTTAAACTAGTATATTAAGCTAAAATTAAGAATTCGTAAATATTATAAAATTATTTATTTATATTACAAGTTTTTTTATTAATAATATTTTAATACATTTTTTACCATCAGTGCCTTATACTAGTCCCGGAGAACCCTGCCTCGCTTTTTATCCCGAAATACAATAACCCCGTTTTATAAAATTACGAAAACGCCCAAGGTCCCTGAGTCTTACGAAATGGCAAACCAAATTACGATCTTGAAATTTAATACCTATAGATTAAATTGAATATAAATTTTAATACCTATTTTGTGTTACACATAAGAAAATGTATTTACTCTTTTTTTGTTTAGTTATTTTAAAAAATAGGTGCAATTATGTAAATCTTTTATCTAAGGTAGTTATAAAGTTGTCATGAAGTAATGAATGTTAATGAATTCAAAAAAGTATAATCGTTTTTTTATTCGAGAATTTTTAGTAAAGTATTGTTTAATATATCATCAGTATGTTAGCTAGGGGGGACCTAGAACGCACAAGCCTCCCGTCCCTTAAAAAAACTTTGCCTGAAATAAAGTAGGGTCTATTTATGTGCAAAATATTATTTTAATGTATAATTATTTTAATTAAAAACTTTTAATATTTAAATTGCATAAAAAAAATTAAGATTACATAATAGGCGTGTCCCATATTTTCTATATATATAAATTAACATTTATATATAGACAAGTCGTATATATATAATCTACTTACTATATATATAAAACTACGAACATCAGGATTTATTACAAAAAATCTTTTATTACTCTGATTGAAAATTTTTCTTATATTCTTCTCCTAGACAATATTTTTAAAAAGTTGTAGACAGCAATACTGTCCATAAAATATTGTATATAGTTAGTACGTTATGTATTTACAAATTTTTGAACGGCTTAATATATAAAAATTATATATAGTAAATTTTTTACTATATATAAAACAAAAAAAGAATTTTATAGTATTTTAAAAAGTATCTGAAAAGACTAAAAAATGCAAATGAATAAACAATAACAAATGCAATATTAAGCATAAAAAGATAGATTTGAGTATTTCTTATTACTTTATATCGTTTTTGAAATTATAATTTCTAGATTTTACTTATATGGGCCACGCCTAATATATAAATCTGGTTTTTACGCCATTTTTTTTACGAAACACTGACTAGTCTGAAGACAAAAAATTACTGGATAAGCCACTGTGTATCATCCAATATTTAGAATAATAATATTTTGTTACAAACTACACCCGAATCATGTTTGACCTTGATGAAAGATCTTAATGCAGTATAATGTGTTTTTTACTCATTCTTTATTCAAAATTACTTGAAAAAATAATTTTTTTTTTAACAATAAAAAGACTGCAATAATTAGACTTGAAAAAATATTTTTAAAAAAAAGAAACTTTAAGTATATTTTTGACTATAAAAACCAAATCTAACGTTTTAAAAATTTTACCTTTCTAGTTTATTTTTTGTAAAAAATTTACTTTACACTATAAGCTATTGATACGAAAATAATATAAGAAGAGACGAATGATACATATATAGAATTTGAAAATTCTATGTTAATAAATTATACAGAAATCCGAGTTTTAAGACTTTTTATGGTGTATTTAAAGTAATGTGTACCTTAATAGCGCATTTTTATATCTAAAATGCTTTTCGTGTTTACTAATTTTTTTTACATATCATCGTGGGCTTTATGAGAATAACTAGTAGTAGTTTAACCTTGGTATTTACAATAATGTTCTACTCAAATAGAGTACTTTTTAAGGTTATTTTATACTGCCCATGTAAAATGACACTCACATTTTATTACTTGTAATAATAAATGACCTAAAAAATGCTTCATTGTCGTTATTGCATGTTCAAATAACCAATAACATGTTTTTTTGGTATAAAAGTGTCTACATTAAACAAAACAAATAAGATCAATGCTGATAGTTTTTAAAAAGAAGTTTTTAATGTAATTATGATACCATAAATTACCGATTAAATAGCCTTTAAAATTAGAATACATATATACGGTTATATATAAGCAAATTATTTTATATCAATTGGTTTAAAAAGAAAACTTATATAATGCACTCATAAGTAAAAAGACTGTTGTAAAATTTTTGGGTATAAGAAATATATATAAGAGGTTTCAATGTATTTTTTTAAGCTTTTGTATCGTAATAAATATAAAATTTTGCAAAAATTATGGTCCAGGCGCGGACCAGGGGAAGGGTAGGTTGGTGGGGGTAGGTGGGGGGGGGGTCCACCCTCCTTCGAAATCAAATTTTATGCCTGAATCTAAAAGAAGGGTCTTTTTGTGCCGATATTTTTTTTACATTTAAAGATCCATATAAAAAATTTTAATATGAATTTTCCAAAAAAAAAAAGGTTGACACATCTATAAATACAGTTTTTGAGATTTGTTTTTACAAAACCACTGACTTTAGCCCAATGCGAAATATCCTGGGCACGCTACTGTTATAATGTAACGGCTTTTTTATGTGGAGCTTGGTTTTTATGTCATTCTTAATATTTAAGCGAATAAAAAGTAGTTTTACATAAGTTTTTATCGTAATACATGTCTTTTGAAAAACACATCATTTTTGTTTTTATTTTAAATGCAATTTTAAATCTTTTTTTTAGCGGTAGAAAAAAAAAATAACAAGAAGTTGTTGAAGAAAAATCCATTTGATTTATGTATAAAAAATATTTTAACAAAATACCAATTTTGAAAAAGATTTATTTTATACGTTTTTTTTTTGTTTCTAAGCAAAAATTTATTTCCTTTTTTTTATAATTTTTTGAGTAAACTTTTTTTATAAAAAAAATTTATATAAGAAAAACCGAACGAAAACATTGTATTCTATACGTCAGGGTACTTTTTTGTGGTCAATTTGGTTATTCTTTGATTTTTTTCCCAATAGATGACCAAAATCAATTCAAAAAGGAAAGACACGGAAAAACAAACCAGGTGCAATGGTTATAAAGCATAACAAAAAAATGTGGCGCAAGTCATAATGATCGAGTCTTAACTATATTAACGAGTTATATTACTTGATTTTCTATTCATCCGGTGGGCTGGCTGTCGCCTCGCCGCCCAAGGCGAGCCGGTGGACAGTCAACAACGGATACTGAAATTAAACTAAAAATTATCAAAATTATTACTAACGTTATTTCTAACATTTAATTTGCTTTTATTTGCTTATAAAATTTGTTTTTTTTATTGAATTTTCCCTTTTAAAATAATATATCATGTAATAGTACATTTAATGTTGACGACAAAATGGAGTTAATAAAATTGTCAGCTGATTCATGTGACAAAAAATAAATAATGCGGTAATATAAAGTTTTTTTGCTATAAATCACGAAATATCACCCAACAATAGAAAACGTAACCTAAAAAATTTTTATTCACTATGTAACAACTTATCATAGTGAATCCGCATTTTTTATTATGAATAATTATACATAAAAACATCAAGATCGTCTGAAAAACCATGAAGAGGAATAAAGGCGACGAATAGACGTTGTTTTGGTCTATTTAAACAATACTTTTCATTAATTCATTTCATAAATAAATAATTTTTTTAATTGTATCCTTTATTAAAAAGACAAAACGGTTAAAAATGCTTTCTTTCTAAAGAAGGGTAAAAAAAAGACCAAAAACATGCCACCCTGCTTTAAGTGAAAGTAGAAAAAATCTATAAGAAATGCAAGAACAGCATTAAAAATAGAACTTTGTTGGTTTTTAAGGCTTGGCAGTTTGACATTAGACATTTTTTTTAGATCACTCATAATAATCGAGACGGTGTTTAATAAAAATATATGGAAAACATTTACGTAATCAGGAAATTCGTTAATTGTAAATTTTGCATATTTTTGTGTCTTGAGGCTATAAGGTGTGCAAAACATTCATATGTTTGTAAAGAAGAAATAATAATTTGTTTTATAAAATATATAGGCAATTGGCAAAAATTAATTTCCCAATATTTTTACTTTTAAATTAATTCCTGGTAAAAAATCAAGAAAACAAATGCACTCTGTTTTTTACTACAAGAATAGTATTAGTACGGTTATATTTCATATGTCGTCTTGTTTTTTAGCTTGTAGACGATTAATGATTATTATGCATGAGTTTGACAAATCAAAAGAGGCGTAATAGGGCTTATTATAGACAAAAAAAATATTACCTGCGCATTAATTAAACGTATAGCAAATTTTTATTATTCAATTATCCTATAACTTACTATCATTTTTTTTGGCTAAACCGTTATAAAATGTAGTGACAAGCAGTAGGGTAGCTAGAAGGAACCAAGCCTCTTTCCCCTTGGCAATAAAAGTTGCATGTGAATTTAACGGGAGGTTCTATTCTTGTGCAGTAATTTTTTTGACACAAAACGTAAAATATAAATTTTTCAAAATAAACATATAGGATTTTTACGATTTAAATTGGTTTTTACTACAGTTTTTTTACAAAAACCTACTAGCTCTGGTCACGAAATATTTCTGGCAACGCCACAAGTGAAAAGTATTACATCTGTTTTAAAATAACCTACAAACAAACTGCAGGTATTTGATGATAATACATTCCTAAAAATTACCTTTACACTTTTTTGTGTAAAATTCGTTTATAAAAAAATGCCAATAAGTGCAAAAAAAATACAAAAAAGTTTTTAATAAAGTTTTATAACTAATTAAAAGTTGTCTTTAGGGTTAAATACCGGAATAAAAAAACGAGTCCAGAATATTTGTTACATGAAAACTTGCGCAAAATTATAAACTCAACAACTCGCGCGAATGAAAACACAATGCCAGTTTTTTTTTTGTGCGTATAAATTCTTCAAAATATATTTTTTTGTGCATAAAATAGTAGAGCAAAGTATAAATACCCCACAAAAAATATCTGTAGATGTTTAAATATAAACATTTTGTCTCTTAAAAAAAAGAGCTTTCCTTATTTGAAAAGCAAGCAACTAACGCTAATTTTTGTCTACAAATCACGGCTTATTTTAACATGAAAAATATTTGTACAAAAAAATTTGCGCGTAAAATAGCAAAATAATCGTAGCCTATATAATATCAAACATCTTTAAGTTTTTAATTCGGCTTTATTACGATTTTATAGAGTAAATGGTTGGTCCTGCAAATTGTATTCTATGTAAACTGGAGCATACGCACATTTGAAATGCAATTTTTGTCTAATAAGCGAGGAGTTGCCGTAAATAATTTGTGCGTTGCACGATCAGTGAATTCTTTTACTCGCATCTCGACTCAAACGTTATTAAAAAAAATCAACACGCAAGTATTGATCTAGTCTTTTAAACTTAAGTTGATTGTTAATCGTAGTAGTAAATATATGTTTTTATGTATGTATATAAGATTCCAAAAATTTAAAATTAATTGTGAAGGTGAGCTTTACTTTATTAAACTTTATATAAGATTGGTTGGATTGTGGCGTGTCGTTACGGGCAGCTTGTTTTCTTGGAGAAAAAGCCTATATTTAATGAAATCTTGTATTTTAATTACGTTTCATATGAACTTTACGTATCTAATCACGAGAATTTACCTTTTTTTAGTTCTGAAAAAAAATATTAATCACCAAAAACGATGTACTTTTTTTGTTAGGCAAATATACTATAAATGTCAGTGCCTGGCGAGCCGGAGTACTTCGGCTTCGCCGAAGCACTCTTTGATTACTAAGATTGTCTTTTTAGTGCGTGGAAGGCGCCTCGCAGTTCCTCGGTCTCAGTGCACGCTTCATTACCCTTGAGCTCCAACTAGGTTTTAAAAGACGTATAAAAACTTAAATAAATCCATATGCATTTGCGTCTATCATCGAAAAAAAATATTAAAGTGTATAAAAATTTTTTTCAATTTTTTTAACCCCCTATTACGTAGAAAAAATAAGCATATAAAAAGATTTGTGTTACTATTGCAGTTTTTTTGTAAATATGTAGCCTTTTAACTAATCCGAAATAAAAAAGTACCCATATTTTTTAATATTAACGAAAATATATAGTTTGACTTGTAAACAATGCAGTAACATAATGTTTTTTTTTTATTTTTTGCATGCGCTGTTTGCCTCGATATAATCTGCTACGTTTTATTTTTGTTAAGTGGCACGTAAAGCTTTATTTTTTGCATGAATACAAGAGCACAAATTTTATTTTTTTTACTTTATATACTATATTTAACGATTTTCTGGGAAATGCGTGTTAAAATTAAATACAGTCCTCTTTACAAAAAACGATAAAATGTGGGCTCTTATTCTAATATGTTAATTTAAAATTTTTTTCTTTTTATATAAGATTGTTTTGTAGCATATCAAACTATTCAAGAGGTTTGCTTGACATAGCCAAAAGTGAAAAGAAATTTCTTTACCTAATATCGTACCACATTTTGTGTTTTAAGATTAATAAAAAGAAATCTGCTTAATTGCCTTCTGTGGCTTATTTTATTGAGTATTTTGATGCGACGTAGCACATAGCATTTATCAAAAGTTCGTTGAACAACTGGTCTAACAGTAGACTTGCCTAACCGTCAAAAAAAAAAGTTTTGTAAGACAACATGGTAATTGTAGATTTTCCCTCAAAATAGAAGTAAAGTTAGTTGCGAGAAATTTTGTGGATTTTTAACAAAAAAATTAGCAAAATTTACTAAAAAATGCTTGGCGTTATAAAAAATATTTTTAAATTGTATTTTTGAAGATTATAATTACATAATTTAAGGAAAAAGATTTTATGCAAAAATTAAGTGATCAGAAAATATAAAAAATGGAAAAAACTAGTATAATTTGCAAATATAAAAAATATTTTTGCATTTCTTGTTTTAGCTTTTTATCTTGGCTTGTTTTTATTTTTAATTAAACTTCTTTTTTCTTCGTACTTTTACAAAGTTATTTTTTTTATATCATGCATTTAAACGTGAATAAATTGCGTATAATCTATGCTATAGAAATTTTAATATTTCTACATATCTATAAAAAGTTTTGTAGGGTTTTAATGTTTTTTTGACAAATTTACTTTTTTTTGTATAATGTACTAAACTTATCCTCTTTGTACACCTAACTTATTTTCAAAATATTTTTTTATCCTTTTTCTGTCGTCTAAAGTGCAATATACAATAATAAAAACTTTCGAAAATTGATTTAAATTGATTACGTGTAGAAGGGCATATGACAAATCATAACAAGGTATGTTCCGAAAAAAAATTTATTCGTTTTTTGATCATTATCAATAGAGCCCGCATTTTTGTCGGGGTTTTGTTTTTTGTAAAAAAAAAGCAAACCCGTCAAAAATGCAAGAAAATTGCCGCGTTTAAAAAAAAATCATAAATTTTTTGCGTTTTTTTTTGCGAAAAAAAAAGATTAATTTTTTTTTTTACATAATAAAAAAAAATTGGAAAAAAAATTGGAAAAAAATAGTCGTTAAAAAACAGCAAATGAAGTTAAAAAAATACTAAGACCTAAGGCACAAATTTTGCAGGCATACTGTTCAATGAAAATACAGTAAAGATGCAGATAATTGTGTGTATTTTTCTGAATTTTCACAAATCAAATAAATTTAAGCTTAAAAATCTGCAACCGTAATAAATACATTTATATGAAACCGTGCGTTCAGTTTAGAAATACTTTTTCTTTGCTAGTTTGTTACGAAATCTTTTTACGTATAAATTTTGTGCTTTTTTTTATTATAAATAAGTATACAGCTGATACGCTTTTTATAAAATTCCAAGCAACTAATATTTCTATCTAGTCAGTATTTAAAGCTGTTTCTAGTAAGTGTTGCATATTTTGCCACGTATGGAATCTGTTTGTTTCGATATTTTTTCGCTGATTTGCTTTAAAACAAGTATTTTTTAACCCCACGTTTTTTTTTTTTATATTGTTAATAATTTAACAATATCTAACAAAGAAAATAAATACAAAAAAAAATATGCAGCAGACAACTGCTAAAAACTAAATAGTTAATTTTTTTTGTATGTAGTAAGGGTAGTCTATTTTACATGAAAAAGAAACTATAAAAAAACAAAATGCATTAACAAGAGTAATTTGCTGTTTTTTTTTTGCACATTATAATAAAATATGCGTAAAAATGTTATTGGTTATGTTTATCTTTAAAAATTTAAATTCTTAAAACCCGATCTTTAAGCGGCAGAATCGCTTTTAAACATGATATTTGCTGTTGCCGCTTGCAAAACTTGTCTGCATCAATTGTTGTTTAAATATGTTTGATGTTAGTTATTATACGTTACAAGTATTTCCTTTTTGTTGCATTATAATTTTGCATATACATATTAAAAGTATATTTTTAGAACTACAAATGTCAGTTACGCATACAAAAATGTAAGTTCGTGAATGTACGATCCGTTTTTATCTGCTGTTTTTTAATTTCTTTTCCTAAATAAAATTGCATTTAGCATTTCCGTAAATAGCCAGGTTGTTTTCCAAAATCGTTGTATTTCGACAAAATGAACAAATTGCGCGGTTTGCGGAATTATTTGGTGTCAATCAATATGCGCTTTTACATAAGTTTATCGACGTACGTGTATTTAAAGCATTTCAATTTTTTTAGTTATTGGTGAATCGGGCATCCATTGTAAACCAGTGTAAATAATGGTTTTTCAGCAGAAAAAATGTAAATTAGTACTCTCTTCACAGAGTGGGCGCTAGCATTAAGTATTATTTATTGTAAGTATGCTGTTTACGTTTTTAGATACTCTAAAAACCAAGTGGAGTAATTTTTAAAGCTAGATTATATATCAACACTTGTACACGTAAAAAAAATACATCAGTAGTATTAATTTAACAGACATGAAAAATTTGTCTGATATTAATACGCATTTTAAGTATATATAGATGCAGATAAAACTAAAAAAAATGCAATTTGTGTTTGGCTGCCTAAATATGATTGTTTCTTTCTAAATACACTAATTTAAAAAAAAATCATGTGGTTTATGATCATAAAACGGAATCTATCCGTAAAAATACAGTAAATTATATTTGGAATCAATGTAATTGATATGAATCTGCGGAAGATGTTTTGTTTGCTTGATAGAAAATGTAAACCAATACTATTGAAAACAACTAAAATATGTTATATTTTTTCGTTCAAACAATAATATCACGTTGAGCCAAAAAAAACATATCCTGCATATTATATTTACGACTGTGCAATTTTTTTTTAAACTCAATGATAACACTGAAATATACGAGATATAAGCAGGCATAAAATAGACAAAAAAGATGAATTTTTTGTAGCTTAAGCAGTGTTTTCCTCCGATACTTAAAAATGCGAAAAGATAATTTGGATAAAAATTGTAAATTAAAAGTATTTTGGTTTCTATGTAATTACTTTGCAAAGAAAATGCATTAATTTTTTTTGATAAAAAAAATGTCTTTGTTGTATCACAGTAAAATTATTTTCGAAAAATTTTAAAATGCATTATTAATTTTTGCAAAAATAAAGACGTCAACTAAAACTAAAAGGTCATCTTGTAGTGCCTATATTTAGTATAATTTTTTTTTTCTAATATGGAGTCAGAACTTATATATACCTTATATACAAGCAGGGATGGGCATGCGAATATTCTCAAGAAAATATTCTCATTTTTTCGGTAATTACCCACGAATATTCTTGCCCCTTGAGTTTGTAAAATACCATTTGGGCATTTATTTTTGATTTCTTATTTTTTATAAGTCCATAAAGTATCGACAAAACCATAAGCACTATATAAAATAAAAATATATATTATCTAAAGAAAAAAATCATATGTAAGCTGTAACTTGTATATAGAAGATGATCTTTACATTTTTTACTTATAGTATTTTCTTTTATTACCGTATACGACTTTGCAATGAACTTATTAAAAGATAAAAAATTAAGTTGACTATGTTTTCCGGCATAATAATAATGTTGTAATCATTTTAAAAAAACAGGTTTTATACAATTGAAATACATGGTGTTCAATTTTTGAAACGTTAGTAAACGCAAAAACAAAATAATATATATTAATCATATACTAAAAAAGCTGTTGTTAGGTACCAATTATCAGACATACTTTCTAAATAATATATTATTAATCATTAAAAATACCGATATTATTTTATTAACCTATAAAATACAACAATTAATTGGTAAACAATAATTACAACCTTTTTGGTGGTGTTTTTGCCGTATAAATTCTTTTAGAAAAGTACCGATAGCGCGCTTTTATTAGAGGTTTATTATAAAAATCTATAAAATAAATTTAAAGGTATTTTTG
>JAQFYM010005474.1:0-13246 GCA_034694785.1 Agrenia bidenticulata
ACTGATCTAAATGCTATTTGTATACATCGCATAGATGTATTTGGGATTCAACGCTTGGTTACCAAAATACATCGCATTGATGTATTCGGGATCCATGAGGTTAAAGAAAGAGTTTTTTTATGGCCTCCAGAGATTCTTTCCGAATCCAGGCAATTCATCTAATTGAGCGTCCTTGGTTCCATATTTTCGCCCGACTCATCAATCATTCCGTAAACTCTTTCCGATAAGTGCAATACTGATTAAATTAAACTAATCCGATCAAATTTTTCGGTACAATATTTTGGGTGTTTTTTCAGTATTCTGTAATCAGCGAAATTGTAGTTCAATTCTGCCAAGTGACTCCTTCTCATATTACACAGGATTACTTAAGTTTAGGAAACATGTGTATACATCTAAAAGCCAACAACTATTACCATCCAACTTGATCTTAATTAAAACGCTTCCAGAACACAGTTCACTCATTAAGCTAATATAGCTTTGTCAATTCACATATTGATTACCCAAAACGACAAAGTCATATTAATAAATCCGCTTCATCACCGATTAAAGATTGAATAACCTAGAAGGTGACTAGCATTACAATAATGCCAGCTTTAAAACTCCGACATATTTCCAAAATATCTTCGAAAAACATGGGTTAACATTCATACATGATAATAAATTCCAGTATTTAGTAGTATTTACATAATAATCCGAGCAGGATTTTATGGGCTGTTGCTTCGACTTCTTGGCCTACGGCGCTTTGGTGATTCTGAAGGCGACCTTGACTTGGATTGGCGACCAGACGAATGCGACCCTAATGATGCGTCACTGGAGTAGCTGGAAGAACGTGGGCGAGGATTGAAATCGATCTCCCTGTGCCGGCGTTCTCGTTCCCTGAATCAATGATTTAAAAATATAACATTGGCATTGCTTGGTTCAATTGACCTCATAATCAATAATATAAATTCCATCATTTTGAAGACGAAAGAGCGTACCTCCTACGATATTTAATAGTGAGCTCTCTGAGGGTCTCCTCCCGTTCCATTCGTTCTTGGTCCTGTTTATCCTGCCGTACTTTTTCTGCTTCTTTATCAGCTCTTAGCTGACGATTCAAAGCTGCTTGCATTTTCTTCTTAAGCCGTTCTTGTGGTTTTAGCTTGCTTCCAGATGGTGTTGTGGGTGTATGATGTGAACTCGTCTGAAAATATACCAATTATACATATAAACAACTCTTAGTGAATTACTAAGGATAAAGAAGGGGATTTCTAACACTTGAGCGAGATATTAACAATGCTAACAATAACGTATGATTCATTTCCACATGAGGAAACTTGAAGCTAACAAAAATCTATACTCAAAAGCTAACGGAAATCAGGGCGAACGTATTGATTCTTACTGACTTTGGATGATGAGCTCACGCTTGATTTACCCTTCGGCCCAGAGTTCCTATAAAAAAAATAGTTTCAAAAGTGTTCCAGTGGTTTAGTTACTTAAAAAAAGGTTAACTCACCTTTCACTCCGTTTACCATCTTTGACTTCGGGTGACGCTACTGGCTTATCTTCCGCTGAGTCAGACAAGGAAATACTATCCGACTCAGATTCTTCTTTCCGCCGACCATAGTACCGTTTTAATGGAGGTGATGGTAGTTTCGGAGGTACTTGGGAATTAGAGTAAGGCTCGCTGCCATTTTTTACCCCCATGGAATGAGAAACTGATGGCTTGCTTATCACGGACGTTGTCCTCTCTTTTGACTTTGACTTCTTGCTTCTAAAAGTAACATTATGTAATTTTAAAATTTCCGAATATTTAGTTTTCAACTTACCTCGGGGATCTAGAAGGAGAAGACTGTCTTCGTGATGTAGATTTTACTCTCTTGTTCCTGTTAGGAGATCTAGACCTAGATGAGGATGAGCTCGAAGTTCCCGAACTCGACGACTTTCTTTTTCTTTCTGAGCTTCGATCTCGACGACTCCGTTTATTACCCCTTGATCTGCTTCTAGATCTACCGTTTCGAGATTTTGAATACGTTCGATGAGACCGACGCCTTGACCTTTCTCGACTTCTCGACCGACTTGAACTTGAAGAACGGGAAGACGATCTCCTCTTATGACGCCTCCGCCTACTTCTATCACAAAAAATATTACAATTTAAGATGCCTATAACTGCATCTTAATTTCAGTATGTCAACTTTTTTCGACCTCTTTGTACTGGAACTCGAAGAGCTTGACCGCCTATGTCGATCTTTTCTATCACGAGTAGACCTGTATCGACTGGATCTATCCCTCGAGTTAGATCTAGATCGCATTTTCCTCCGCTCAGGCGATCTGCTTCTACTTTTTGCCCATTTTCTGGCCTGTCGCGGTGCTAATCCGGAAAGAAAGGCAGATCCTAATGAATTTATCGGGAGCTTATCTTTAAACTGATCTTTTTCTCTATCCGATTCGTTCCCCCCGAAAGATGTGATGAATTCTATTTTTTCGGGAGAACTGCTACGGGATCGAGATTCTGAAGAAGATCTTTTTTCTTCCACTTCTCCTACGAGGGAATCTAAAGCCGCATAACTTGGAGGGCTAATATGACCTTTTCTCAGAATCATGCGGTCTTTGTAAGCTCTCCTTTCACGTCTAGCTTTCCTTCCCTGCAAACAAAAGTAAATCATATCACATGATACATCTTCTTACAAGAAAATAATAATGCGAATCAAAAATCTACCCATACACTCATAGCCTGTTTTTCTTCTTCCTGCAGTTTTGTCAGTCTCATTTGCTCTTTTTCTTCCAAGTCCGCATTAAGGTAATTCATAAATTCTCCAATTCCAAGGCCATATTCTTCTCCGTTAGAATTCAGTTCTGCCTTTTGAGCTAAGGTTAGATCATCCATATTGACCAGCAAATCTGAAATCCAAATCCATCACAAGTTCACAAAAATTATCTCGTGATTGAATGAGAAGGGAGAATTCGGATCATACCAAAATCCACTTCTTCATCTGACTCTTCCTCGGGGATTGCGGGCTCAGCAGGGGGATTTGATTTCGAACCAGAACTCCATGTGTTCCCGATGGGATTACTATCATCATAATTGTACCCAATTGCTGCTTTTGGTGCGACAGACTTTGAAGCTTCTGATTTATGTCTTCCTGGTCCTACTGCAGTCCCATACTGTTCTTCCAAATGAATTTGGTGTAGAAACTTGTCCTCAGTGACTGAAAAAATTATAATTCTCCGTTTCAGTTTAAACAACTCTTCTTCCTGGCCCGTAATTATAATTTTTTTTAAACAATACCTTTGGATAACTCATTCTGTATAAGTATTCTATACCGTTCGTAACCCAAGGCGGAGGGATTTTCTTCCAGGAGGGGCGGCCCTTCGGGTGGAGAATGATATTCTGGAATTACATCTAAGTGGGCTCGGACATCAAACCTATCGATCATGTTATCTTTGTCTCCTTGCCAGGGCATCCTACCAATCAAAACGTTTGCAATATATGTATTTTTCCAAAGTTAGCGTTTTTGTTAGCATAAATCGAATGTTTATGAAGTTGAACGTGCTTTGAAACATTATATGGTTTAACATTTAGGACATTTTTATTAAAATATTATAGTATATAATCAGACTCACATGCAGTTGTCCGCTGCAGCTGTGACCTGGGGGTCAAGATGAATTTTACCAGGTCGTCCATGAACTTGCATAAATTGAGTAGGGTCAGCTTTGAATTTCTCGTAAAATTCTCGTCGTCTTTCCGCCCTCTTTTTATAGTCCACGACCATAACTCGGATCTTCTTCTCCTGTTTCCTTGCCTCGTGCCACATTGTTACTCGACTTCTTTTTACCTTGTTTTATATGAAGTTGTAATTTGTGATATTAAACTGGGTTTTCAATCGATCGTCCAGGCTTACTTTTTGACTCGTATTCAATATTGGTTGTTTCGTGATTCTTATCTAATTTTAATTTACATAATTCATACACATTAATTATAGAGTGCTCTGCTGAAAAGTTTTAAAACTCCATAGGTTATTATTAATAGTTAGTAATCTATGAAGCAGTCTTTAAAGACTAAATTTAACTAAATTAGTACGTACACTCACAATAGCTCAGTTTTTAAAATAATACTTATTTTTAAAGCCGATGAGACTGGCCGCACAATTAAGTTTTTGAGTTTGGCGCGAGGTTTATGGATTTTACTTGCCGCAGCTTTTAGCCTTACTATGGCCTTCACAGCCAAAATGCTCGGGACTAGATTAGAATGATTGATTGATTTTGTCTTTATTTAATTATAATTAAATCAAACCGATTTTCTATTAATGCCTGTAATAATATTTATTTGCTATTGCCTTTATTTAGATACGAGCTTTAAAATCGTTCCAGTATTTTAATTTTAATGGACCATTGGACTCAACAAAACAAAACTTAAAAATCTAAATTTTATGAATCCTTTTGATGAAATCTTTCAATATCAAGATAAAATTTCGATGTCATATAGCTACGACATTCGATAATTTATTTATAATTAGATAGGTAATTGATAACTGTTTACAACTGGAACGAACTTGTGATACCGACTAACAAAACATAATTATATCTTTCCCGTGTCGCTTATGGAAGAACAAGATGCACTGTATTTTGAATTTGTGGGCAAGTTAAATAAAGACAATCAATCAACAGACCGACCGATACTTTTAGATAAACGTTTCTTATCTGTTTTAGCTTTTCTATTGGCCAAATTGGTATTAGGGATTTTTTAGATATGTACAGGGTGTTCTTATTGATTGTCCAGGTCTTTTTATTCATCATTAGGAGTATTTAGTTGTTGCAACCTGGCACACCCTCTCCTGTGGCATAACTCTAAACGATGTGATACGGACATAAAATTGATTTTCGAATCGTTTGGAGGAAAGTTTCTTATCGTTGCTATGACAAAACGCCTATTTTGTCCATGTTAATTTTTTCGAAAATCGGGAAAACCCGCATGGGTCATTCCTATGCACATTCAGAATTTTTTGTGTGAATGGATTCCTTCTTCTAGAATGTTAGCTTTCGAACAAACTTTATTTCATGAAAATCGGTAGACTGGATCGATAGCTAGCGATTTTTAAAGACCTGGACAATCAATAAGAACACCCTGTATTTTGTCGTTTTCATTAGCGCAGTGAAATAACGACAACTAACTAAATCCATTTTAAAAGAGATTTCTCCTTATAAATTTGAAATGAAACTGGAACATAAATATCGGCGGAATACAGGTCGAGAATTATTCTGGGAAAAATACCTAACCAATTTTGGAAATATTTGCTTGTTCGACAGTTATAGTCTGCACGGACGGAAGGACACATATGGACGTTCACATAAAGTAGCTGCGATACCTAATACTAAAGCCGAGTCTAAGAATAAGATCGTGAGAAGGTAACTTTTCGTTTATACACGGATTACCATTTACCAAAAATAGCTTCCAAGTTCCGTCTATTCCTTCATATAAATATAAATATTCTAATATTATATCTCCCTTATAAATTCCCCTTCTCGTTGAAAAAACAACTTCTTAAGAAGCCGGTGGTAGCTTCGGTCCAGAGACTACAAAGACGAAGACCTTGGGCATCCATCAAAAATTATTCCCATTTCCGGTCTCATATGTCACGCACTTAATACGATATTATTATAACCAAGCCCTTGGGTGTACAAAACACTGTTGTGCATTCTTTACATAATAATCCCTCCCATCAATTCTAATGCACATCTAATTCTTATCGTTCATGCTCACCTTCAACTTCAAGAGGATAATAAAAATTAACAAATCCCTCACAGCAGTTTTACGCAGTCTGGAGATGGTAACTACGAGATATCGTCTTATCATTAATAAATCTAAGAAAAATCCACTTCTCAAAGCTCTAGCATTTTAAAATGAAACTGGACATTTGCATGAGAAATTGAAGGTCAAAGGTGCAATTACAATTTACTTTATCTAAGAAATTATTTAACAGTAGGAACTATCATTTAAAATTGTCAATAATTTATGAGGCACTAGCATTTTGAATGAATTATTTACTGTACCAATTTACGTGTACACCTCAACAAATTTCAAAATCGTAGGCTCATTCCCCTTATAAAATGTCTCAAAGGTGGCAAAGATCTCCGCCCCCCTTTCCACAGGCCCAAGTCCCCTTTTGATGAACTGGGTCAAGGCCATGACATAAACGCGGTCATTCAAGTTCACCTCCTTGTCCTTTGTACAGTCTGGACAGGATTCCAAATTTTGATTGTCCTGTGCCAATTTTCCGAATACACTATTCAGATTCTGAATCAAGTTCCTCGTCAAATGCAGAATGTGGCTCCTCGTCTTCTCCCTTGTTAGCTTGAGGTAGGTCAGACCGACTTGTACGATGAAATGGGTACTTCTAGACAATTGCTTGGGACCCCCCGGGGCTGTGAACTTTGTATCCGGTTTAAGGGGCTCTTTAGCTTGCTGAGAATATACACTAGAAAATGCTGAGATTTCTGTAGCAGTGGACAAGCCTAGAAGCTCCTTGAGTGTCAGCTTCGGCTGGTTTCTGCAATTGGACAAAAAAACGAAATAGAATTAAGGAATTACGAAGATTTAAGAAACGTGTAGTCTTTTAAATGAGCTTACAAAGACTTGTGGTCCGGGACGAGGTCAAAGGTCTTATCATTAAGAACAATTAGGCCATCTTTGATAAGCTCTTGGATCATAAGCTTTGTCGATAAGAGGCAGTCGGCTCTTAGAACTCGAGCGTAGAAGTTGATGACGTCCTCCTGACTCTTGGTCTGTCCTAATTCCGTTCCCTTCGTTTGTACATACGGACAGTTGCCGAAGCCGTAGAAGATCTCTTCCTCGTTTTGCAAGGTGATGTCCTTTGATGGCTTTACGTATTGAGTTTTCCACCCAGGGTAGTCCAAAACTCGGTCCATGTCCGATGCATCTGTATACCCAAAATATTCCGTACACTTTTAATAGTTATCACAAATACTGGCGAATTACAGCCAGTAATTTTTAATTTTTCAAATCCTAAATTCTTAAATATTCCTAACCTCGTTTTCGCCTTTTCCCCATCATAGCCATCTGAATTTGTTCAGGAGTTAAAGCCTGGCCTGAATTATTAATGATCTCAACATCAGTGCCCCCCTTCTTCCCACACATTCCCAAGATCATGAGGACTCCACAGATAAGCCCACTAGCCCCTGATAAAGTTCCGGGGATAAGCCCGTATCCCAGAACGTCTCCAAAGACCCCTCGACCCTGAACCTTGTTGACCTCTAAGTCTGCGTACAAGTCGTAGTTGTCATCAGAGTCGGAACCATCGGCAGTTTGAAGTTTGGCAGCTTGAACTTCGTCTTGAAGATTCTTGGGGCTCGCTTTTGCTGAGTACCGCTTGGCAGTAAGGAACTTTTCCGGAGGACTCAACGCAGCCTCGTTGAAAAGACATGGGACCAAAATACTGGAAGCACACGTGAGGGTGACAAGTGTCAGAGGTAACCTTCCTTGGATCAAGTGGTCGTCATAATAGACCCACTCGATCACTCGATTCGTCCCGTTGACCACCACTGTACTCTTGTCTTGGGCTGTGGCGTCCCTGTAATTCACAAATTGAATCAAAATGATACCCCGTATGGTAGTTAATTCCGGTTACAGCCAGTTTTAGAATACTGACCTTAAGATAGCAAGTTCAGCGAAATAGGTGAGGGCCTGAGGGCTCTTCTTAAGGACGACATATGCCCTCTTGGCCTTCTTGAAGGGGAGCTTGTCCTCTTCTTGCGTAAGGACTACAGCATCCTTGGAAGAATCGTCATGGCTCCTCTCGTAGATATAGTCAGCCTCGTTTGAGAACTTGTACTGACTGATTTTATTGGCTCGGTCCACATGCTGAGTGATTCTCATATCCGTGACGAAGGCTTCGGGTGGGAATGAGGCTATTTGCTGTTCAAGAATGGACTCCAACCCATCTCCAGACCGTTTACTCCGAAGGGCCGACTTGGAGATGGTCAAGTGAATAATCCCTAGGAAGACTAAAAGGGATTTACCCGAGATTTTAGAAACCATCTTGTCACTAGTTTATGGCTAATTAAATTAACTAATAATTACATTCTAAACAATGTATACAATTAGCAATACGTGTCAGTATGGGACAAATTTTTTTTTATTGATTTTGAACTATTTGTAAACAAGATGATATTTAAATCAACATTTCCTCATCAGTCATTACCATTCCAAGAAAAGTTATCTAACCATGTTAAACCTTACCAGCCATAACTATAGTTAGTCTAGTAATCTATTAGCAAACTATTTTCTAAGGGTCATATAAATAATGCTCAGCTAAGGGTACCCCCTTACACAATGTCTCACCCCCTAACATTAACATGGTGTCCAATGATCTGGATCTCCAGGATTTTGCAAACCACTGCCCCTTTTCGAATCGCTGTCCATTTCGCGCAAACCACACCCCCGGGTACCCGTCCCTTGCATCCCCACAGTGAGACAGCATGCCTCACTTACGTCAACTTATTTACCATTGGGCTAACTCAGCTAAATAAATAGGGCCCTCTAAATATTTTTGACAAGGATCCCTGATTTTATTTATTTAATTTTAGATTTTTTCCTACATAAATTCTGTCACGAACCCCGATCAACGCATATTCATTTCTTGTACATTCTTAATCAAATTACTACAGCCAGATTTAGACAGAGTTTTTTTAAAGGAGCTTAAATAGCGTAAGCATTTAAGTTTAAAAAAAACAGAACCTCCTCCCAAGTAAGTGACATCATGGTGTAAATATAATTGTTGTCGAACGTGGTGGTTCGTTTCCAGCTTCATCTCACGGTCAAGTTTAATTGGATGCTAAACCTCTGCGTTTTTCCTAGTCCTTCATTTGCATGCTACCACCATCACCAGCTCTGACTCATATCTCTCTCATGATGGGCCAACTTGTATAATAGACACTTGTATTTCATATAAATATTCAAAAGCATTATATTTTATCTACCTTTCCTCATTGCGGAAAAACCCGTAGTGGTCGAGCTTTATAAACTGGATCTGTAGGACAAGAAAGAATTTACTTATGAAGCTGCTGCCGTAATGCAGAAAGGGAAATATTTTGCTTTGCTAATACAGACAATAAATAATAATATATGGAAACTACGGTCTACACTAAATCTAACTCGTGTCTAGAGTTTATGGCCAAATTGTCTCATCAATCTTCAAGAACGTCTCACCCAAAATGGCAAATAAGGTGGAGATGGGAACATGGGCTCAATTGGCTTAATCCAAAGTGTTTAATTTTTTTAAGGGAGGGAAGAGATTGAACGAGATTAGCTTATGCCATAATAACTTATGTAGTTTAGTAGTGCCTCTTCCTCTTGTACAGTACACCCTTCTTATACAGACATATGGAAAATGGTTCTAGGTGGACTGCCCCAAAACCATCAGCCATGAAGGGTTTCAGCCACAATTCCATTTTTTGTAATTGGAAAACCATGGAAAAGGGTTATCTGACCGGTTATAGTTTGTAAGGGTGGCCGATAAAAGAGGAAGGCTGTACTTTTACATTTTTCATAAGACAGGTTTGTTTTTTTTGCCTCTTGTACATTTCTAGGTCTGTGATCAATCATCTTGTCCCTGTTTGTATTGTAATGAGTGGAAGATGGCTTGGCTTGGCTTGTTGAGGGTAGAGAGAAGAAGATTGAATTAATTTAAAGTGGAATGACAACAATAATTTATGTAACTATTGAATGTGTGCGTATGCATAAGGAGTAAGGAGATTGGAGAGATGGACTCTTCTCTCTGTATTTTTTGCCAAGGATTTGAGGGTGGCTTCTTTATTGACTAGCTAAGATTGCGTTTCCAGGTCCATCTTAACAGTTTGAATTTAGATTTAAAACAAAATTTAAATGGACAATGAGTTTATAGAAGATTAAAGGGCTGAGAAATTGCTTGGGTTTAGAGAAGTAAAAAAACATTTTTTGGATTGATTCCAAAAACATGAAGGTTTGACAACTCAGATTTACAATTAAAAATATTGTAAAGCTTTAAAGCTTTTAAATGTAATTTTCGATTCCTAAGAAAATTGTAGAAGTTGCAGATTAGATATTTTAGTTCCATAATAAATAAAAACTACAAAATATGAATTCTCCTGTGACCTACTACTCTTCAAAGTACTGAGAGAGACTTGATAGAATTTGAATACCAAGAAGCCCACCTGATCCAGATGAGCTATCCTTTAGTAGCATAACTATTTTTAGGTATACAAGCCTGGAGAAGGGGACCATAGGGGATGCCGAAAATATTAAGCCTTTGAGACGAGAGGATGTAAATAATAATACTAATAATAATAATAATAAACGGCCAAGACTGAGGGAAACAAGGGGCTTTCCCCGTTACAAATCTATGGGATAACTTTGGATTATACAAAAGCAAGAAATCTTGGCCAGTTCTTTCATTCCCAAACCACCCTCGCCTAATTCAACCCTTTCATCTATGAGACTATAGCAGTATGGGCAAAGAGTATAAAGACATCTACTTTTATAATTCCCTAAAAATCTCTGCCTGTCCGTATGTTTGTCTGCCGTAACTGCTGGTCGGATTTTAAAGCTAGAAAGCTCATTCGGTTTCTTCGATAAGGTAGAGTAGAGATAAGGTTTTCAGGGTGTCGAAAAAATCTACCCTTTGAACTGTGAAAATTTTCTTATCAAGGGTGGCCCATGAATGGGCATGTAGACACTTGTAGGTATATACTGTGCTTGAGTTAAAGAAAGGAATATGCTACCACATCTACGGAGTTACTAAGCTATCAACTTGGTCTTACCTTTTTGGGAGCGTCCACTGACTTTTTATATTTTAACACTTGGGCTCTTAAGAAAAAGTGTAGTATTTTTTATTCATAAATTTATAAAATAATTTATATAAATAGCCTACAGTGTCATTAGATGATTTTCTCGACTGATGTTTTGGAAGAAATTATAACAATTGAAGACTTTTTTTAACTTGGTATAACTAGGTGGTGAAAATAAAATAAAACTAACGTCTGCAATGCAGAAAACTGAAACGATTTAAAAAGTCGAAAATGTTTGTTTGTCATTGGAGATCATGAAATAGGGAAATAAGAGTTTAATTTAGGTCCGAGGCTATAATTTTCCAAGTTTTAGACTTTGTCTTAATAATTTTCTTCCTTAAGAAATTCTTTACAAGGCACTAAACCGGATTCTCTAAATGCAGTAATAAAGTTAATTGTCATTAAGGAACGGCTTTTTCGAAATGCTGAAAGTATATCCAATAATACTTTAAATTCTTTTCATTTTAATGCATTCTTAAGAAAAATTCAATATCTGTCTACTGCAGCACCTTTTAAAAATAACTCTGCTTTAATTTTAAAGACACCAAACTGGAACTAATAATTAAAAACTACAACATTCCCCTCCAACTTGCTTCGATTTTCATTATATATTAAACCGAGTTTTACATTTGCATTACTGTATATACATCTAACACATTTGAAAAAAAAAATACTTAGTATTAATTTTAGTGACACTAATCTTGACCTATTTAAAAATTCAAAACCTTCCAGCATTTCCTCACACATTTAGTAAAGCCAGTTTATGCAGCTTTCTAGTAGAAACAGCTTTGAGAAATCTCTTTGCAATTCTTCCATTTAAATTCTTCTTTATAAAATTCAGAATCTATGAATGAACCCCAGGGTGAAAAAAAACCCTTTCCACCTGTTTCTAAACTCCATTATAATTCCACCACCACCCCGAACCACGAAATCCCCATACATACTACCTCTTGTACCTCTTGTACTTCTCCCCATAGAATGATACGAAACACGTAGATAATATGCCACAGTGGGGAGGTAAAGGATGAGTAGATTGTGTACAGAGATAGTAAGGGAAGTATACAGAAAATCAACTCAAGCCCGTACCTTACAATCCCAGAGTCAGTTGGACTTTTTCATTCAATCGCCGTGGATCGTCCTGGATCCTTTTGCATCCTCCAAGGCTGTCCTTATAGCTTTTATACAACTTTTTAAAAACAATCCACCGTCTTATAAAAATATATTCATACAAACAGCAATCTATTAATAATTATATTGTCATCTATTAAATTTTAAACAACTACAGTTGAGAAATATACGTCAAAGTATTCAAAGTTTATAAACCCATTCACTTTTTTCCTATACCTTCTTGGAGTTGAGTTGGTGCTTAGTGAATCTAATAGACTTGTGAATTATAGAAGAGTAGAGAGACAGTATTAAACCCAACCTGCTCAATCAACTCTGAAATCAGTAGGATTAGACATTGAGATTTTTTTTATCCCCACCCTAGAGAAAGGCTCAATTGTCGATTTGTGAGTAGAGGAATTTGCATAATCCGTATCAACCTAAACGATCAATTAATTAATTGTTCTCCTCTTGTTCGCCTACCACGAGTGGCCAGTCTGTGTCTCTTGGTCGTCCTCGTCCTTTGGGAATTCGCTAGTCCAACTCAGTTTATGGGACTGGGAAATAGAGTGACTGTCAATCATCAATAATACTATCACAACTCTAAATCTCCCTTCTCTCAGCATAAATACATCAAGGAGAGTATTAGGGCAAGAAAGGACCCCCTTGGGCCTTGGGAACTTCCTAGTGAAAAAATAATACACCTGCCCCTGCTGTGACTCTTTTTTAAGGGGGAAACAACATAATAAATTCCAACCAACACACTACTGGACACTTTGATCAGATCATTAGGCTCTTATTGTGTGACACTCGTGGGAGAGTCAAGTGTCAGTGATTAAGACTTTAAAGAGCTTCTTATGAGTTTGTGACAATTTTCAAGTTTTGAAAAAATTGAATGGAGGAGGACTTTAAAAAATTTTCTCGGAAATCTCTTCCTATGGAAATATGAGGAAGGAAGTAGTGGTTATCAATTTATGTAACAATCTACATAATAGTTGATAAGTCATCCCCTGTGTGTTCCTTTGGTTCATTGGACATTGGATATTTGTGTTGGATTGTAGAAAGTGGATTTACCTCAGAGTTGCATATTTTAATAAAATCTAGAGAGAGAGAGGGAAAAGAAATCGGAAGTTGGAACTTGTCTTGAAGAACCTAGCACTTTACTCAAAGACCCTAGTGGAATGATAAGTGAGCAAGGAATCTGCATAATCTCATATACTACAAGCAATTGTGCAAGTACATACATAACAATGCACTGACAGTGGTGTCTCCATAGATCATCTTGATTTTTCAATGTCTGTACATTTTATTGGAAAATTATTCA
>JAQFYM010005475.1:0-13245 GCA_034694785.1 Agrenia bidenticulata
GAATAATTTCATGCCTGTACTCCTTAAAACTCGTTCTATAGCAAACCTTCCTTTGATATTTTTTATTTATTTAAAGAATTTAACAGAAATTAGTCAAGAGAAGATTTTTAAATGAATCTGTTATTAGAAGTAAGAAAAAAAGAATCGATTTCTTATAAAGAAACCAGAATACAAAAGAAACGGTTTCTTTAACAAACCAGACACGCCCTTAGTTTAAATGTTTTTGAATACAGAAACTACAGATTATTGTATAAAACTGCTATATAAATAATGTTATCGTGTAAAATAGCGCCTCTTACGCTTTTATCCAAATACTTTTTTTTTGTTTTTTTTTGTAGAATTTTTTGAAATTTTATGCCATTTAAAATTTATTGTAAAGAAAAATATCTGCAAAAGATTATTCTCAAATATTATTGTTACCACGAATATTTTCATGAATATTGCCCATTTTTTTAAGCGAGAATCAGCCCATACCTGTTTCTAATATATAAACACGAACGGGTAAAATCTAAAAGACACGGGTACACCAAAAGTTACCCCGATATAAGAACAAAAATAATGTACTAAAAAAAATAAAAATATAATTCTCTAAAATTCTAAGTCAATACCAAAGAAATCTTAATAATTTTAATGATCAGGATTTAGCACTTTTTTTGCAAAGATTTACGTATAACCTTTTTTTAAAAAATTTTAATAAAAAATCCGTAATTATGACAACACTTAATATAAGAAATAGTATCTTTTTAGCATGCAAGTTGCTCTATTTGTTTTATGCGTGTTTTTAAATATTTCAGAACGGATAAACTTAAAGATTATTTTTTTTTCTGTCACAGACTTGTGACTTGTAAGTTTTTTTTTATATTCATCAAAACCTGACAACTTTTGTTAAAAATCCATGTTTTAAAAGTTTTTAAATTAGAGTCACTTTCTGGTTTGATCAACGTCATATTTCTCTTATAACAACAAGAAATCTATCTCTAAAGAATAAAAAAAAATGTGTATTAAATTTTTTTTTATGAGCGAAAACCTTTTTCTTTTATTTTTATTAAAAACAATACAAATACTTTTTTGTCAAAGTCTCCGTTTGTTTATCCACATAGAAAAGTCTTAAAAAGCAGCGACAAATACACAAACGTATGTATCGAAGAATAGTACAATCAAGAACATGTGCATTCTTTAAAACCAGTTCGGACCTAAAGTTTTTTAAACCTTTTATTTTTACTTTTTCTGTACATTTTTTGTTCTTTTATGAACCAACATTTACTGTACCCTGTTGTTTTTACATTATGCACGCGTGTGTTTATATATTTGAAAGAAGATGAAAAGTTTTTGAAAAACGCATTTCCGTAAAAAACCGGCATAAAAAAAGTGTTTCAAGCCTTATTGTACGTAATTAATAGTTTTTTTTACTACATACTGTTTTTTCCGCATTTTTATACTGTTATTTTTTCTATTTTCTAAGTGCTCATAAACATAAAAAATAGATGTTCATATAACGGTGCCCCAAAAAAGGCGAAATTCGGAGACAAGTTTTTCTGACGTCATAATAGCTTCCATTAACATCAGTTTTTTAGCAAAAAAGACACTCTAGTTGCTAAACGTTGACAACTGTTTTTAAACATGCTGGAAAAACGTTTTTTTTTTTAGAAACGGCACGCTTCAATGTTTTTCCTAGTTATTATCGTTTTTGATCATTACAGTCTTTTTAAAAACGTTTTTGTGAGTCGAAAACGAAACGAGACAATTTGTCCTGAGCAAATTCGTTTTCGCGTCATAAATCAGCAGCTCGTAAACGTTGTTTTATGTGAATCAGGCACGGCTCAAATCGTTTTACAATTTAACGCCGTAAAAAATAAATAGGAACTATTAAAAAATAATTGCAATGAACCATTATTTACATAATAAGGTTGTTTGTTTTTATTTTAGGCCATAATTTCAGAAGGCTTTGTATTTACTCGTAAAAAAGTTAATCTGTGTATTCCGTTATGTACGAACTATATTAGGCGTATCTCTTTATTAAAAATAAAACTAGTTTAATACCAAGGAAATTATACATATAAAAGCGCGCAAAACGAAAAATACAACATTGTAAAAATGACAACTACAAAGGCATCTAAATACAATAAAAAATCATAATGTAAAGCAAAAAAAATACACGAAGAATAGTAAAGTAAGATTTTACATTTATTGGGACATGAAAAAAATCGTGATATTAAGAAAGAGAAATAAATGAAAGGCAAAAAGGCGCTTTTTAAACAAAAAACAAAAACGCTTAATTACGAAGTCCTAGCACAGACACCAAAAAAACTACAATAGATACTTAGTGAAAATTGTTTATCTACCCAAATTTTTGCCTTTTATTAGTTCAGACCCTGTATTATAAAATCATTTTTTCAATACTGCTACAATAACAGAGAAAAAGCTGGCAGAAAAAAACCACTACCAGGGTGATAATACAGACCTCAATAGCAAAAAAACAACTAAAAACCAGTTTTACAAGCA
Source organism: Agrenia bidenticulata (assembly GCA_034694785.1). Taxonomy (NCBI): domain Eukaryota; kingdom Metazoa; phylum Arthropoda; class Collembola; order Entomobryomorpha; family Isotomidae; genus Agrenia; species Agrenia bidenticulata. Next base: position 2,503 of record JAQFYM010005475.1, read on the forward strand.
AAAGAAACTACACGAAGAAAGATGAAAAACAAAATACATTATTTTGGTGTTGTAAGTAATATCGTGCAATATTAAAAAATAAAAAAATTATGGACAAAAGCTTAAAATGAAAATATAAAAAAAACACAACAAAAAAAACATCTTTACAAAGGATGGCCTAATCTATGGGTCTTAGCATAGCTTATTATAATGTCAATATACTCAAAAAATAATAAATATATATGAGGCATGTACAAGTATATTTCCTTGGTTATGCTGTCGGTAATTAAAATCAAATATAAAACAAAAAACTGTACACAAAGGTACAAGAGTATATACTAGCACAAAAATAATGTAAAATACATTTTAATATTTATAAAGGCGTTTTTGTTTGATATTGCACAAGCATTTCCGTATTTAGCAGTGATAAGTAAAAGTCTTTATGTATTGGATTTGTTGGCTAGACAGCCGTTATCAGGGTTATATATACAGATTAACAAAGCGCACTGATGCCTTTAATTTCCTATTATCTTTATTGCACAATATTAAATACAAGTTTAAATTAGTGTAAAATGTTTTTTCATCTATTTTCGTGTAGCTTTGAGTATTTGTTTTGCTGATTTTATTTTAAATTTTTTTTTTTTTTGTAAATCTTGTTATTACACCTTCGTACTGTTTCTTATTAATTTTTCTTTTAGAAATTTTAGGGACATTCGGTTAATGGTTATGCAATACGGGGCTGTAATTTATTTAACGGCATACAATTATGGCAAAGCTCGTTTTGTGCTTATCAATTAAAACGACAAAAATATAGTAAATTTCTTTACTAACTAACAGTTTTGTATTAAGAACAAATTCATGATTAAGTTGTATTTTACGCTGCATCGGAAATGATCAGAAATTGTACGCGGAGGGGTCGGTGGATGATATGACCCTCGCTATTTTTTTGTATAGGTTACAACAGAAAGAAAGGGTTTAACCCATATTTATTTTTTTTTGATTTGTCTACTTTGCAGGACTTATTAATGTAACAAAACGTTAAGTGTATATAAATTACCCTAGGTTTTTTATTTATTGATGTTTTACTAGATTTCTATCCGTGACAATAATTGCAAGTCATCTAAACAACTGTAGAGGATCGTACAAACGGCTTTTGCAACGTGTGTTGCATTATAATACAACAGATAACAGTAGATATACAAATAAACTTCGTTAAAATTTAGTGTTAACGTTTAGTCATGAAATAAAATATCTTGCTATACGGTGAATTCCTTATGGTTTGTGTGCAAATTAATAACTTCATAATTTAAACAATTGCTTATCTTGTTGTCTATCTTTTGTACAGTTTTTGCGGATTACAATTTCTAATTTTTATGCAACATATTAGTGTTTTTTTCACTTTTCATAGATTGATCTTGATATTGACCTAATATAATTTTATTTTTTTATTTTTGTAGCTTTTTTTTATAAAACAACAACTATTTTCAAACCAAAAATATAAATATGAATACGATTCGTCTAAATGCAAATGTTTTTTGTATACTTCAAAAACACAAAGTGTACTATACGCATTTAAAGAACTAAAGTTTTTTTTTTGGTATTAGGTCTTTAATTGTGTAGTCGTTGTAAAAATCTTTGTTACTACAAGATACCAAATCTGGAGCTACGGTTATTGCATTTTGTTTGTTTTGTATTAGTTTTTTTTTCAAATGATTTTTGTTTTAAAAAATATAAATATTTTTTTGTAATAGAAGTATATATTGTTTTGCTTTTAGAATAAAAAAACCAAAAAAAAAAAACAACTTTGAAAAAATATACAAGAATAATGTATTTATCGATACAAAAGCTATATGATTTTGAGTGTGTATAAAATTAACTACAACTTAACAAATTTTAAAATTATATTTTTAAAGAAATTGTGAAACTCTTGTTTTTGTGAGTTTTAAAATTTTGCAAACATGATAATTTCGTAGTTCCAAAACTGTACTAGAAAAAAAATCTAGTTAAGTAAATTTTTAAATGTTAAAATATAAAAATAAACTATCAAAAATACAAATTTCTATATTATGACGCTTTTTTATTTACAATTTTTCAATACACATCAATACTTCAAAACATATTAATCAACTGCTTTGTTGCAGGCATTAATGCAGTTTTATTGCATACATACCTAAAAAAAGACCTTGTGTCGTATTTAAAAGGTTTAATGGTTACAAACAAAGTATTCATTTTTTTTTTAACTATTGATTTTATAACAACTTTGTTAAATTTGCATTTGTATAGGTTCCGTATACAAAAAATGAAAAACTAAGTTAGTATGGTATTTTCACCCCTTAACTTTCATTTTGGGACAAAGAATTGCGTAGATACCTTGCTGCCACTGTACATGGTCTTTTACATTTTTAAATTGTAATATACAGTGCGCCGTTCGATTTTTGTGTTTATAACTACACAATGCTATGATGAAACCTGGTCTTACTGCTGCACACATTCTGGGGTATGAAGTCGGGCCGGGGTCGTATTATCTTGTACCTTTTTTTTTCGTTCATGATAAAAACAAGCCGAAAAAATAACACCCAAAGGCTTGCCCGCGGGTTGAATATGTAACATCCGGCACTTGCAGGTAGACTCGGGTTTTTCTGACCCGGGTCGGACCCGGGGTGTCAACCTGGACGATTTTTTATGTAAATAAAAATTTAAAATACGCGGTTTTCTTTTTTTGTTGTACGTGTTTTGGATAAAATTGTACATTTAAGATATGCATATGAGTCAACGATGTTCAATCAGCGCCTTTAAAAACCATGTTATTAGTTAGTACAACAATAATTGTGTATACCTACATGTTTTTCGATAATTAATGTATTACGGTCTATTTAGTTCAATTAATATTGCAGTTTTATAACTGCGTTCTTATATTTCCGTACATTTTTTTTCAAAACTTCATATTAGTTTTTTTCATTTACATAACTTAACATGCGTAAAAAATATGCGTTTACTGTGTAGAAAGTTGTGCTGCTTTTGGTAATTCGCGTTTCATTTTTTATATATTTTAGTAGCAGACGCACTTTTTATAACTATAAATGCATAGCAAAAACCTATTAAATGGTTTTCAGTGTTACTTATTGTAGTATTACTTGCCTGTTTTTTTTTTTTGTTAACTAGGCTGAGTTAAAAATCGGATTTTTTAACTTACATTCTACTGTATCTTGTAATTAAATAATTAGATATACATGTGATAGTAATTCATAATATTATTTTTATTATAAAATAAGAAAAAATTGATCACAGATTTTTTATACGCCAAAAAAAATAGTTGGAAACACAAATCAAACGTTACGAAAAAAACAGAATGAAACAGCTCAGCCCCACATTGTGAACAGCACAAAGAACCGAAGAAAAGATGGTGGATATATACCACATACCAGTGGCGTAGGGAGGAATTTATCCAAAAGGGGAGGGGAGGGGGTTTAAGCAAAAAAAACAAAAAATAGTAATTCGACAAAAATATATTTTTTTAAAAAAAATACTAAATTTCAAAAATTTTTCAGTTTTAAAATTTTTTTGCTTAATATTTTTTTGCTTAAAATTTTTTCCCCAAATTATAGCCCCCTGTCGTATTAAATACAACCTGCTGTGAAATATTGTCCCCTAAAGCAGGCAAAGACAAAAATGGATGCTTAAAATTTAAATATTACATTTTTCGCCGACGGTATAAAAAAACAGCATTTTTTGTGTACTCCGAACCATAACATATCTTTCTATTATTAGAACTCACTAAAGTTTTTTTATTTCTTGTGTGAAAAAATGATTTGATGAAAAAATGAGAACAGAGAAAAGAAGAAATAAAACAGAAATAACAAAAAAACTGAATTTAAATTAAAACAAAAGCATCCTTAAAATAATAACTAAATGATATGCAATATAAAAAACTACTTATAAAAACTGAAATACTTCTATTGAAAAGTTATTTACTTAAATTTTCATTGAAAACACTTAAGAAATTATCTATAACGTGATACCTTTATAAATGCATCAGTAATCGAAAACAAGAATAATTACAGTGCTTATGATATAGAAATTTATAAGAACATCCTTTAAAAAGAAAAAAAAAGCAAAAAAAAAAATCATAATAGGAATCATAAAAAGAATCAAAGCATTAAAAAAACTTGAAATTTAGTAGAAAAATTCTAAATCAATTCTAAAAAAAGAAAATTTAATCCTTTAAAATCGTTTATAACGAATTTTGGTATACATATAATAAAATATAAAACACCACAGTTATCACTATCTTGATGAAAAAATACATATTCATGTATTATTGCAAATATAAAAAAATTTTTCACATAATTTTTGCAGCATTTTACATGCAAATGCATAACGATTATAATTATAAAAGTCCATAATTTAAATTTTTGCTACCCTGTAAAGTTTATTTTGCACAAATCCAATGATTTTTGTTTACATTAAGAGTCTTCAACACGTTTCTTTAAAATTCAAAATATTATCTAAAAGCCAAACTGGATTATAAATTTCAGCTAATATAAACTGTTCACACATTTGAGAAATACGTAAAGGTAGAGCCGTAAAAAGGATTTTTCGGTAAATGAATCAATAAGACCAAATGTACGCCCACTTAATCTTGTAAACATGCATAGCTAGTACCAAAAATTTCGTGAAACTGTTTTCTTAACGTATCCATAACACCTTTTTTTGTTTTGATTTGTTGCTTTTATGTATTTTTGATAGAATATTGCATTGTGCTTTATGAATTTTATGCATTTTCTTTAAGCCAGAAATTTCAGTGAAACTTTCGCAAACCCTTGAACAAAAGAAGTAGAAACAAATTCCAGCGTTAAAACAAAATGATGAATTTGTGGATTTATAAATCTTTTGGTGTCATTTGCATTTTTTTGTACTTTAGCATTTGATTATGATTTTCTTAACACCTGAATACATTAGGGGGGGTTTTTTTTTGGACAAAATGTATTAAAGCAACAACCAGATGCCGTGCGTCTCACACCAAACATACCATTTTAGTACTTTACACATTTTGTTCAGATAGTATCTTTGGGTCATTGTCGCATATAGACTGTTTCTTTTTTTTTTAGTATATTTTTCTATTTTATTACCGTTTATACATCTTTTGTGTATTTTTATATGCTAGATTGCAGGCGGTAGACATTATGGTGTAAATCCTCTTTTAAAGATGTTATTTATATTTTGTGTCTAATTTAAGACCCCTCTTTTTATTTTTTTGCTATTAAGTAGGAGTACTGCATCATCTACATAAAACTTTTTAACAACTTTTTTATCAAAGCTTATTTTTTTAGTGCCTTTTTGCCATTTATAATGGCGGAAATTTGTATTTTTATGCGTAACATGTTCATTTCTACGCAATACGCTTGATTCTAAAGCGGCAACACAAAACCAAGCAGATAATAAGATTGGAATTTTGTAGAACATGAGCAAAAATGCCGTCATTTTTGGGGTTGTTTTTCTTAGTGTTTAAAAAAACTAAAACTGTTGCTTAATAATATTTTAGATATTCTGGTTTCTATTCACATATTTATCTTTACCTCTACAAAGTGTTTGATTACACCTTTTAACAAGCCCAATTGTATATGGACGGTAATAAATAGACTAATTATCCTTAGTACGATTTTTTTGAGCAAGTTTGTACAAATTTTTTACAAAATTCTGTACCTTGATCACTTAAAAGAAGTTTTTAACCCTTATGCAGGCGTAAAATAGCGTAATATTTTATAGTAAAAGTATTTTTTGAAGATTCGTTTTCTATGGAAAAATCTTCGCTCTTTTTTTATAGTATTAGGTCAATACACATATGTACAAAGGCTGTTCGCGTATATTTTAAATGGTGCTACGGGTTGCAGCCCTTTTTCATAACAAGTTTTATTTACGGGAAACAGATGAAGACATAAATTGCTTTTTTAACAGGATTCGAAAGCTGACACTCTTTACAACTAGAAACACAATGCAAAATTGCTTCGATCATTTTAGGCCAATATAAATTTATTGTGGCTTTTTCAACTGTATAATTCATTTCTGCATGTCCCGACATTGGATCGTCGTAGAGCAAAAATAAAACGTTTTTTATTTCTTTTTCTTTTATAACCTCATTTGTAACGTCTTTTAGTATATAAAAAAGTATTTTACTGTCTAAAACATTATTTTTGCAGTTTTTATACGGTATACGACGTTGATTTAAACTTGCACCTTCCAAATATACTTCTGTAAAAGATAGTCGCAAATTGCTTGATACTCCGTTTGGTCCATTGTAGACACATAAAAAACAAAAAAAAAAACTTATATTATCAAAAGGAGATCTTCTACAATAATTTTTTCGATGTCTTTTACTCTGTAAAAGCTAATAAAGATTTTTTTAACAGCTCTAAGGCTTTTTTTTATAACTGTAGTTTAGTTTTTGAATGTTGTTAAGCTTTTATTAAAGTAGTGTATTCTAACTTTCTTATTGGGCTTATGTTGCTATATGTGAAAACCGATGTTACAACTCACGAAGTTTTATGTACAAAAAAACTAAAATTTTACGTATATGACGTACAAAACGATATGTACTGCAATAATTACTGTTTATTTTATTGTGATTATTCGTACTATCGTTATACCAAAGATTTATGTTTCTACGTACATCGTCAACGATTTTCTGTAATTTCAGCAAAAAGAACAGTTTTATATGTATGAAGCTATATATTTTTATTTAAACATGCATTTTGTAGCGTCAATTTATATTAAAAACAGCCTATAAATTCTATTTTTTTCGTATATCGATTTATTGTATTTTTTAAACTAAATAGATATATGAACGGAGGTTTTAGTCAAATTTAATTTATAGTGATTTATCTTTTGTTTGGTTTTGTTTTTTTTTATGTAGTAGCTGGCTGGTGTATTTCTTCTTTTTATATCCTTTTAGGGATATTTTATTTTTTAATGCAAACTTTACATTTATTTATACATGTTTTATTCCTTTTATTGCCATGGTTGCAACATTAAGTTTTCTGTCTAAATTTTTTTATTACTAAATTGTTTTTGTATATGTCGTTTAGAAACATTGTTTTTTTTATCGTTTGTTGTTGTATTTAAAGTTTATTTTCGTTGCGATTAGACATTTCTTCCTTGAGTAATAGAAAGTAGTAATGCGAGTGTTAAATGTCGTTCAAATATAGATCGGATGCCAAAAGATGTTTGATTATGTCATGGAAGCAATATTAATAATACCTCGACCATTTATATATGTATATCATTTATAATAATGTCTCTTTGTGTCTTAAATGAACATTTGATTGAACAACTTTTAAGAAAGTGTTTCAGTTTGTATAATGGGACTACTCATTTGTCGTATTATTTACTTAACATTTTGTGGATTCATTTATTTTGTTTTTAATATTATTTTATTGCTATTTCTTGTTTTATTTCTTCTTTTCTCTGTTCTCCACTTGTTCATCAAATCACTTTTTACAAGAGAATATATAAAATACGGTAGTTATAATAAAAGAAAGACGCGTTTTTATTCGGAGTACACAAAAAACATTTTTTTCTTTTACCGTCAGCGAAAAATGTAACATTTTAATTTTAAGCAATTATTTTTTTTTCTACGCCTGGCCTAAGGGGACAATATTGTACGGGGGCTTATATATAATACGACAGGGGGTCGTAAATATGAGAAAAAAATTTTAAGCGAAAAAATGTAAAACGTGGTGTTTTTTTTTGAAAAAATATATTTTTGTCGAATTACTACGTTTATTGTCTTTTTGCATTAAGCCCTATCATTAAGCACCAATTCCTGCTACGCCACTGGTATGTGGTATACCTCCACCATCTTTTCTCGTCTTTGTGCTGTTCACAATGTAGGACCGAGCTGTTTTCATGGTTTTTTTTCTAAACGTTCGATATGTGTTTCCAGCTTTGTGTTTTTGCGTATAAAAAGCCTGTGATCAATTTATGCATATTTTATAGGGAATATAATATTATGAATTTTTATCATGTTTTTTCTATTTAATGCATTTTTAAAACTAAATTTTTTGTAATTTGAATCCGAATTCAGCATAGCATGTTTTTTAAGCCAAGCGTGAGCTTTTAATAAAACTACTCACAAAGCAGCAGATAATGAACTACTAGTTTAAAAAAGCCTTTTTAAATTTTTCACTTATATTAGCATGACTTTATGTGTTAACTTTACATTTTACGTATTTTCATTTCGAAAATGTGTAAAAAAGGCGCATCAAAATAAAAAAAAAACCTTCTCTTTATACCGTGTTTATAATTAAAAAAATTATAGTTCGTGTCGTAAATAATATAGTTTTTTTATACATATCAATCCACATATACAAAAAACCTTTGTTTACAAAACAAACACTAGATCTGCGCATAAAAGTAGTGCTAGCAAATATATATGCCGGTGTTTGCGATTTGCACAAAAAAAAAGTTATTTATACAAGAAACAAAATACTCGTATAATGATATATGTATGTTTCTGCCACGTCATTTTTATTTAAACCTTTAATAAGATTATGGGGTTTTCATAGACAGGATATTTTCGTCCAGTAACTGTCTTTTAAATCGTCATAAAAAACCAATATGTGAATAAAATGTAAATATATACGTACATAACCCATAACAAATATATATATGCGTACAAAAAGAGGAAAATAATCAAATTATAATACCTCCATTACAATTGAAACTGTTAAGTGTTTTTTGCAGATACTGTACTTTACAAAAAAAAGAAAAAGTTTTTTACTATTAGAACTGCAGTTTTTGCGATGTTTCTGCTAGATCTATGACGCAAGAGCATGAAAAGGAATATATATACAATATTTATATCGTTTGCAGATTTCAACTGATAATTAATCCAACTTTTTGCTACAAAAATTGTGTTATATGTCGAAAAAACCTCAATTTAATTAAAACTGTGTTTGCAATAGAACAAAATAAATATGCGCATTTTTAAACATATTTTATTGCATGCTGCTTCTTATTATTACGTATTAAGTAAGAATTTCTTTTTTAAAATTTGCAATATATAGCAGTAAACTTTATATGTTTAAAAACACGAATTAATTACAAAAACCTGTAGTCTTTGTCTTCAGTTTTGTTAAAATCGGCCAAAATACCTGAACTTAATGCGTTAGACACATTCAGCGCAAATTAAATATACTTAACGTATCATGTTATTACATTGCGTAGCTTGTAAAATAACTGCGTTGCAGATTTCTGCCATCTTTATTTATCAGCCAGCTGCGTAAATTTAATGTATTCAAATGCTTTTACAGCAAGTAATATTGTAACATGCATTTTTGTCGATATCCTGCAGAATATAATAATTTTGTGCGTCTTTTTTAGGATTCGAAATTACGTATAATATAACTACTTTTTTGAGTTTAAAACCAGAAATAGATTTGCTGATATTTTTCATTATGAACTACTTGTAGTTAAAAACAGATTGTTTTTTACCGTATACAAGTCTCTTATCAGTAATATGAGACATATTAAGTTACTATGATGGCAATTGATTACTTTCGAACAACATTACGAACTACTCAAACACAATTTTCGACAAGATTATGCTGCAAGAGTAAACTTGCGCAAAAATACAAATTTTGTGTATTTTTTACGTATGATTACTTACAGAAAATATAGTTTCTGCTGTGTGATTTGCGTATTGAATCAACTCGTCAAATTCAAAGAATACACAAAGATGATTTTATTATAGAGTTTTTTTTCTTTGTAACTTGTTTTTTCACTAAATCGCCAGGTGTTTTAGGCGAGAAAGCTTGTAAATATAATTCGCATAATTACATAAAAAATCCAACACTGCTTGTTTTGTGCATTACTGCGCATTTGTATCCTGCAAATTTATGAAATTTTTTGTCAAAAGAAAAGAGGTTTTAACAGTCACTTTAAAAGATTGCCTTAAGTTTTTTTTTCATGTCATATATACAATTAACATACATGCTTGTCACACAAACTGTACATTGTTGCGTGTATAAATATAGATTTTTACGTGTTTTTTGTTAAAGTATTTTTTAATTTTTTTTTTAATTAAAAAACCAACTAAGCCAATAAATTAATTTCATAATGTTTTTTGCTTTATTTGTTTGCTGGTATGTATTTTTTGATCAAGTGCAGATCTTTTGATATGTATCTTGTTTTCTTTATTATTTTGTATTATGCTATAAATTTGCGTATAAAAAGCTACTATTTGCGATATTTTGTACTATGAATATATAAACTAACGACATAAGTTTTTTTAGTATGGATATATATTATTCCTAAAATTATATTATTTACTTTTACACTGATGATAAAAATCGTAAAAACTGTATCACAATTATAAAGTTCAACTCAAAGCAAATTTTTTACACAAAAAAACATTGCAAAATACAATTTTAAGCGTTTTTATTTATATGTAGTTAATTCAAAATAGACTACATGCTAAAAAAAAACTTAAAAGTGAAGAAATTTGGTTTTTTATTATATCTCTAAGCAAATAAACGGCAGAAATACACATACAATTTTTTTTATTACAAAAATATAAATACGTTATGTTGTCACCTTAGCCAAAATAAACAATTCAATGAAAAAAACCCAAAAGTAGTGTAAATGTAAAAATTTAAAAGTAAAAAGGGTGTAAAAAATGTCAAGAAAAAACGCCAACCTCTAAAGTATATGTAAATTTTATTTTTGGCTTTTTAGCAGAACTTGAAAATGTAATGTAAAAAAACAGTA
>JAQFYM010005476.1:0-13245 GCA_034694785.1 Agrenia bidenticulata
TTTTAGCATAGATCATGGATCTAATTTTAGATCAAAAAATATGATCCGTATAGGAGCTAGATCAAGATCGGAAAAGAGTAGATCCTCATCCCTAATAGCAACGAAATGTCTAAAAAATCAGCAGTAAGATTTTGAAACTTCATTATGGTCAACAAATGATGATTGCGCACTAACATGTATTATAAAAAAAATATGTCTACTTATCAAACATTTTAATATTTTAGCCAAGAAAAAACGAAACAAAACAGTTTTTTTAGAATCTGTAACCTTAGCTACGTTTCTATTGTTTAATTATATGTAAATTAATTAGGGCCCATTGTATAACTTTTACGCCAATAATCGGTTGTTTATTATGCGTTTTTAATGTGTATTTAGTCGTAAAATATTTTAAAAAGCCTTTTTTAAACAAAAACCTAGACAAAAAAGCCTAAGTAACTACAAAAATTTATACAAAATATTTCTGGCAAAGATTTTATGAAGTACGCAGATAAGTATCGATGCATATACGATTGCAAGCTTCATATTTTATTTAAAATATATCTTAAAAAAGTAACACTAATACAAATTTTAAACGAAAAAAAAGAAGTTTTTCGAAAACAAAAATTATACGTGCGGAAAAAAATTCAAAAAAAGACCTGGCATAAAAAACGAACACAGAATTTATAAACAAAACTTATGTAAAAACACGCAATTTTATGCAAGTAGAGTTTATGTGCAGTTTTTATACTGAAAAGCTCTAGCTTGTAAATTGTAAGTCCTGCATACGCGATTTTATAGTTTGTAACCATAGAAAAGCCGTTTACGCATTTGTTTTTTATAGGGTTGTATTTTTAAGCATCTAAAATATCTGTTTGTACAAACTAAATTCTTTTTATTTTACAAGTAGTAATAATTGTGTTTAAACTCTATAAACGGCGAACGATTTAAAAGTTTCGTATGACGGGGTGCTGATTTTGGCATCAACTACTATTTTTATATAGAATAAGGCGTTGGTGCGTAGTGCAATGCGAGCCTATGCAGTGCGGTTCCACTTTGCAAAATGAACGTGTGGTGCAGGTGCGCTTTGGTGCAGGTGCGCTTTGGTGCAGGTGCGCTTTGGTGCAGGTGCGCTTTGGTAAAGTGCGGTGAGATTACAACTCTGATAAATAATATAAGATATATTATTTAATATCGTAAATATCGTGATAAAAATGACTTTGATTTTGCAAACAAAGCAAATCTGCAGAGAAAAAAAAATTATGGTTTTTCAAGTATGAAAACCGGGAGATCAGTATGCGAACCAAAAAGGGCCAAAAACCAAAAAAATGGCGAAAAAATATATAAGCAAAAGGAAATAAATAATACTAATTTTAGGATAATAGTAATACAGAACCCATCCTCATTCAAGGCGGAAACCAGGGGGTGGAGTTTTTGGATTTATATTGCTGATGTTTAACAAAATTGATATAAGAGATACTGCGGCACTAATAAAAGCCTTTAACGTTTTTATGTTACTTTGTATTGATAAAACATCTACATAATGTTACGACGCACGCCATGTAGACTACTTAATGGATTTATTTTGTTGAATTTCAAAAAAAATCTAGTCCCTAGCAAGAACAAATATAGCCTAATTAAAATGAAATGCACTGCACTGCCTGAACTACACTGCCTGCACTGCACTGCACTGCACATACAAACATTCAAACATGAACATATGGAATTTTATATAATATATATAAACAAAATAAAACGAAGGCGCAAAATTATTCTGGTTGCCAAAGTTTCAAGCAAAAATTTCATTGTCGAGGTATGCACGAGTGTGGTTAAACGGGTATTGGTTAAAAATAGGGGGTTTATTTTTCAAAAAGTATATCTGCGATAAAAAATTAAATTCAATATTTTGCAAATAATTGGTCTAAGACTTTAAATTAAAGGAATATTTTAACGAGAAAATTTGACAGAACGGTCTAAACTACTGTTTTATTGTAACTTGATCAGATTCTTGTATTATTGTGTTGTTGTTTTTCTGGCTCTTTTTTGGTTTTTGGCCCTTTTTTAGCCCTAAAACTCGGCCGCCATAAAAATGCAGTATGAGCAACGGTACCGAATATAGTATAGTAAGTAAGGCGGAGAAATTATTATGTATCCCGCCTATAATGGCCATAATGGTAAATATGGAAAAAAGAGGACTTGATTCTAAATTAACGAAATGACAATAAAAAAGGTATTTGCAACATTTTTTCGTCTGCAAAAGGCATGTAGTTTTACACATAATATGCTTGTTTTGTATTGTAATTATACAATAAAACGCAATTTTACATTATTAAATAAATTTTATACTTTTAAAACGAAATGCAATGTATTTCCTAGCACTAAAAGAGTTTTTTTAGCCTGTATTTAGACTTGCATTCTAAATTTATGAATTTGCTGTTTTTTTGTAAGTTCATAATGGTGTTCAAAAATCTTCACAAAAAAAATCCAGAGTAAAATACCTTTTTCATATTACAAATTGTTTTTATTATTATGTTTGTGAAAAACTGCGAAAAAAAAAATTTTTTTACACTAATAAATGCTCTTTTCATAGATATAAAATATGGCAACTTATGGAAAAATTAGCCGCCTATAATGGCCACTTATTTATGGTCATATATGGCCTTCACCATTATTTTTTCGGTACCCCTGGTTAGACGATCATATTTTTGTTATTTGATTACATGTGCAAAGTAACAGAATAACGGAAAGCTTCAATTGAGCCTCATAATTTCTAAATTTGTAGAATAAATGCAATTCATGATTTATTTGTGCAATAGAAGATGTCTATGTACAATTTTTAAAAATACAGATTGACTAATAGTACATAATTACAAATGTTTGTTCCGTAAAAATATATAATTCAGCAAAGATAAAGCATTTTTTGTATTAAAAAATAGTATAAGAGATTGACATTTTTTTCGTTTTAAAATTAACAAAAACAGAATCTAACACATTTCAGAGATATTTTTGTTTGTAAACGCGGTATAATGTAGTTTTTAAGTTTTTTTATAAGGAATGAAAATTGTAAATTGTCAATGGGAAAAATTAACATTTAGTTTAAGAATCCATTTTGTAATGTTTTGCATTAATTAGTACTTTTTTCTAGTTCAGATTTGTAATAATATACCGCAAAAAATAACGCATGTAAATTTTGGTATTCAATCGATATATATCTTTATTACTTATACATTTTTGTAATTTATACATTTTTTAATCTTTCATTAAATTTATAGATAAATATTTATTTGTGTTAAAATAAAACAACAACTTTAATATTAAGTAGTCTCAGACGGGCGAATCTTAATACAAAAAAAGTTAACTCCTATAACAAAAAGAACACTGAGTATTGCATAAAGTCTGATATGTTTTTCAAAACCAGTGCGCTGAAACCAAAACTAGATATAAATTCTTATAATATAAAAGTAACACAACCTTTTATAAATATAAATACGCCATTCATGTATTTTCAAAGATATTAATACGCCGATTATATAAACAAGTAAACAAAATAGTTGCATCAAGTTATTTTTGTGCCCTTTAAAAGCCACTTCATGTATTTGTAACATACTAAAGACCAAAAACAATAATATATTTTTTCAAAAGTCTAAAAACATAATTTAATACGGATTAAGAATTTTTTTGATTGACTCTACACATAAAATTTGCTAATCTATTGTTTAAATACTAGATATTTATAAAAATTAGATTTTTAAGTCTAAAAGAGAACCCGATTATATTTACTTTATAGTTGCTGTAATTTTATAACTTATTAAACAGTTTTTTTTCTTGTTAAATGTAGATTTTTTATCTTAACTTGTTACTACCTTGCTTATTACGCGGACAATCTATGTTATATTGCCTGTTTATATCTCTTTTAGTGTATCAACAACTTCAGTAATGACAACTTTGCCTTCGTATATTATTCTGTGGAATTTGGAGTGAAACCCTTTTGCCAAGTTATTCGTTCACCCTCTTAAATTTAAAATGCGACCATACTTTACGAACAAGCAACAGCCAAGAATTTATAACGCAGTTTTTTTACACATACTGTATACATTCTGTTACTTGCTAACTGTCTTTATTTACAAGTGAAATTATACAAGACCCACAATGATCAATCATATCTAATGAAACAAGTGGCAGAGAAGAAATGAGCTTTTCGAAATCTCATAATTGCTTTTTTTGTATAAAAAGTTTTAGTAATCTTAGGTTCTGTAATTTTCCCCATAAGGCTTGGTCAAGATGGAAACAATATCCTGTAATAGCAACATTTGACCACACTAGATTCTTGGAATTGTATACAGTTATTTCAAAGTCAATCTACATAAAACTACGATTGTAAAGTATTTTACAATTATAGAGTATATTTACTACAATTCTAAATACTTTTAAATATGTGCTTTCAGTTTTTATAGTTAAAAAGATATAAATTAATGGAAAACACTGCCCATTATAACTAGCATGTATTATGTAAACTTGCTTAAATTTGAGGTTGCTGATACAAAGGTCCCATCCAAAAAAATATTCCTGAGTTATTATTTGCAAACCGTTCTATATATGATTAAGCCCTTTCAATTACTACCTTTTTTAGGATTAAATTGAAATTACATCAAATTTTTGCTTTTGATTAGGTAAAACTATTGATAGAGTGAATACTGTTGTACTTAAAAATTAAACATTGTTGCTCAATTTTGATATCCAACGATAAATATTCGTTTTCATTTATTCAAAAAATGAAAAATGAACAAAAAATATGACGTTGCCAATCATACACTTCGTTTAATATCTGTAAAGATGCCTGTAATAGTTTATTGGCGAAGTGATTAGGCAAATCTACTTCATATATAAATATTAATTTTTGAAGTTGAATCTTTTTAATTATAGTAAAATAGTTTCCATGGTTATGGGGTGCGGCAACTTCAAAAAAATTTTACCCGCGTGCCTTTATTCTTGCATCGCAAGATTAAGTAGAGCATTAGCAATAATTTGAAATTTTATTTCTTGATTTTTCAGGGCGAAAAATGTAGTTGTTACCTACTGGTATGATGTATTCTTTTCTGCCAAAAATCTATATCGGCGTTCTCAAATACATGCTTAAAAAAGAATCTACTGTATACATAAAAACCATTTTATTTTTTTCTTAAAGGCGTGGTTATTCTAACGTATACGCTATGGTACTACGCATATTGCGACGGTACGTCGTGAGATAGGTAGTGAGGGTAAACGTAGAGGTTGTGGGTAATGTTTAGGGTTAGTTTATTAAAAAAAACGGTTATTTTAAGTGTTATTTTTTCTGGGAGTTTTTCTAATTTTCAGAATATGTCGTTTTTGAGACAACCCACTAAAGGGTTAATTTTAAAACGCTTAAACTTTTCTATAAACAAATTTTAGCTTTTATTTTATTCATTTATTACCTTATATGGGTAAGATATAAGTTTCAGCGTTTTGGTAATCGGCATTTTAGTCTTCCACATTCTACGAACCTATTGAAAGTTTTTACTAAGACGTGCCTCCTGTGATGTATTCATCCATTTTTCTCAAGACATAATATTCCATTTTACGAATTTCTAATTAATTTATTAAATTGATTGCTATTTACTGGCGTGTTGGGATTTGGCGTTTTGATACGTTACTTTGGTACAATCGGGAGTCTTATACATGTTTTGATACCTTTCTAGCTTGGGGAAAAACATTTACATGACAAAGTATAAAAAAATAATAACAAACGTTAATAAATTTAATCATACCCTTTTATTTTTTTTGTATTTATAAAATGATTAATGTGAAAAAAATATAATAAAAAAACATTAATATTAAGATAGTAAAAATAAAAAAGGCCCCTTAATTTTTTTTTCCGAAAAATTTTGGTTTCTATACGAATATATGTTGAAGTATTTCATGCTTAAAACTGTTAAAATTAAACGAAAATGCAGATCTATATATTATAGACTATTAAAGCTGCATCCTCAACAAAAATTATAAAAAAACACATTATTTGAATTAGGTATAAAATATTCTGCTAAAATATATGTTATGCATCATATTTTACTACCTTATTTGTATATGTTTTTTATACGTGTCACCCTTATTGGTGTTTTACTGAAGAATAAATAACATAATCCTACCTAAAAAAGTTATCGACTATATACAAAAGCAAAAAAAATGTTTAATACAGTTGAATTCCATTTTATGAGAACGATTTATGTTAAGGGATTTTACAAATTACATAAGAAAAAAATAAAAAAAATTTGCAAGTAAATATACATACTACGCTTGCTCTATTTTTGTTTGGTTGCAGCTGTTATTTTTACGTATAAGAGGACAATTCTTCGTCCCTAATTTACCATATTAGGTTAATTTCTCATTTATAGAAACTTCCACTATGAGGGATTCTACTGCACATATAAATATGTCATAGTTTTATGTTTGCATTTTTACTACCATTTGTGTAGCCCCCCCCCTCAATACAAGGAGTACCCAAAACTAGAAAGAAGTTTTAAATGTATCAATACTCACAGCCTCTGAATATGTTTTGTTCCATTATGGGTTAAGTAAAAATACATTTTTTTCCATGTTCATTATAGCCATTGTGGAGGTTCATTTTTTTTGATGTAATATGTTGTTGGGAAATATTCAAAACTGTAGGAAAAACATAATAAAAAATTCAATTGTCTTATGTAAAAGTAATTCTATTTACGAAATTCTGTTGATTCACATAATTTCAAATCTAAGAACAAAACCTAAAAGTATCAGTCTTACTTTTACGACTTTGTATTAAATTTATATTAGATAATCAATAAATTTTATTTAAAGTTTATATATCGATAAACAACTTTTAATCAATATCTGTATGAAATGCGAATCATTAGCACGTCAAGTATAAGATATCTATTAAAATATAGAAGTCTTATTTTAGGTAAAAACACTTTGCAAATTAAACCGATAGCAGTTTCTAGCACAAAAAATTCAAAAATAAAACAATAATTCCGAAGCGTTAGACTGCTAATAAACAATGTTATATGACTATTATAGGACGTGTGCGGGTTTTTTGAAGCCTGGAAATATCCAGTTCCATTGTTTTGTAACTTGGGCCATAATCTGTGACCATTGATAAAACTCACATCAATATCGCCTCTAATATTAGTATTTCATTTCTTGTATTCTTGTTTTTTATATGGAGTGGTAAAATTTGCACTCAAATGTGTTTTCTTTATCTTTTTTAAAACAGAAGTTTACCCTTTTTATATTTTTTATTGTTGTTAAAGGGTAAAAAGATGTCAAAAAAAACAAATAAATAAAATTACACAGGTAGTTTTTAGTTATTGCAGCGCAAATATTGTATAAGGCAAAAGTTATTGTCGAAAAGTCTAGTGATATTTTCCTTACATCTACAAAAATTGCAAATGACACAAGTAAGGGATAAATAATTCAACAATATCTCTATGTGTGTATTTAGCGAGACAATTTTTTCTACTTGAGTGTTAAATAGCTATTAATTTTTACATTTAACTAGCCCAGAAACATTTTTTTTGGCGAAGAATTATAGTTTTTTGATTTTTCTTGCTTTTTATGTATACTTTTAAATTGATAAAACCTTAAATTACTTATTGCGTTTTTCAGACCACTTTTTACTTTTTTTTTAATAGAAAAATATGTATCTATGCTTATTTCAGAAAAAAAATCATTGTAATAGGCACTTATTTATTTTTTCTATTTTGGTCCATTTTTTTATTTTTATTTTTCGTATTTGATACGTAACCAGGTCATACAAAAAAAAACTATCAAAAATTATCAGGAAAAAATACGAGTAAAACAATGCATTAAAAAAAACAAAATTGCCCAGAATTATTTGAGATACAATATAAAATGATCAGCACATAAAATGCATTCGCAATAAAAACCGCAGCTTTTGTATTACATAAATTTAAATCAACAACATATTTGCGGACATTAAGGTATTGAGCGTGTTTGGGTAGACTAAAGTATTGATTTATTTGTTTTGGTTTTAAACTGCGACCTTTAACTTTTTGGACTTGATTTGCATTGATTGCAGTGGGGTTTTTTGTCTTTTTGTTTGCAAAAAAAGACCTCATATGGTTCTTAGATACTTAAAAATATTTTCAGCACAAGCTATGTTGTTCATAAATAATTTATTCTTTTTGCATAAAAATAAAAATTTTGCTTTTCCAACCCTTTAACTATATTTAAGTAATCACTATTATTTTCATATTACCCATTAACTTTTTTACACAATTATTTTTTCGAAAATGCTGATTTGTAAACCTTTTTTCGACAAAATATTTTATATGCTATTATATGTAGCAAGCTTGCCTCACGTGTACGTTTTATTGTAAAAATCAAACGTTTATGTTATTATTTGGTATTTTACTGTTTAAATCTTATAAAAAAGGTATGACTTTTTTGCGTTCATGTGATAACTATCTATTCATTTTAATATTCCATATCTGAAAAAACAATTTATTCCTAGGAACCAATTATCAACCAACACGCTATACACGAAAATGCAAAATATTTGTATTAATTGGCTGGCTTCTCGACAAATACAACCGGTAAAAGTTGAAACACCCCTTTTATTCTTGTCATCGCAGCGTTGAAAACATGAAATTCCTTAATACTATGTCGAAGTATTGTAATCCCGCTTTTAGTTTTTACAACTAGTGCGCGTACCTTGTTTTAATATTGCCATTGTCAGCCTGCACAGTATAAACGTAGCCATACAGATACTATACTGTTACACACTTATTTTTGTATTTAAAACCATTTTTGATTTTTTGATTTTATTTTCAATCTATACGTAACATGTAAATATTAAAACAAAGTTATCGGTATGTTTTCTTCCATATTATTTTATATATTTAACTTTTTGCTCTTTTATTATTTTCCAATTTTCCTTTTTGTAAGCATTCACTAAACTGTATCATAATGCCTATGTTATACCAAATGCTATGTATCGATCCCTTTTATGTTTTTTCAAATTGCAGTTAACGTTTTTCGGATTGCCACTTTGAGAGACACTTACTTGTTTATTGTGTAATTTCTCAACTACAAAATAATCTGTAAAACTTGAGCGCTTCTTTGTTAGGCGTACACGGCTCTTTAAATACATTGAAAAAAATACGTGCGCTTTTATCACGCGGCAACTTTTCTTTATCTACTTCTGCACGTAATCTAGAACAAAACTTGCATTTTTTGCTTGTTTTTTTAGGCTTATAACCATTGATCATTTTATTCTAGTAACACAGTCAATTCCACCGCGTTTTTTGCTATTCATCTTGTGTATATCTACGCAAACTTTTATACCCGCTATGTTTCATATCCACAGACCTACATGTTTAGTGACTTTGTTTTAAATATTTTCACATTCATTATTATTTTTTTTTCAAAATTCTACTAAGCGGCTTACTACCTATGTTTTTTTTGTTAAAGAAATTCTTTTATAAATTTCGCCGGTTCAAGGTAACATGCAAGGTATTAATTTGTTTTTTAAAGTAGTTTGCTTATAATAGATTATATATCATATAGTTTGTATCTACCAACATGTTATCCAATATGTTGTTAACAAATTTTTTTTCTCTAATTATCGCTTAAAGCCCTACGTAACTTACCAGCCTGTATCATCTTCGGCGGAGGTCTTAGTAAACTGTAAGATTGTATTTGACTAACGTGTGAACCATCATTGTATTTTTACCAGCTAAACGTAATGCTTTACCGCTCCCTTTCGTTATAGCTTGGTAGACAGTTATTGACGTCAAAAATTTCCATCCAGGGAGACGTAAAATTTTTAAATCGCCTTAAAGGTAGGCTAGAACTTCGCTCCCGTGAATCGTGTAATTTTTATAGTGCTGTTAGTAAGCGAATTTTAAACGCCACCGCGCGTTGTCTTGCCGCTAATCTGCAGGTATTTTCTTATACGTGCGGGTTACTTTCTTATATAAATTCTTAGTTAGATAATTGGAAAAAACGCTATAGTTCGCGCATAACTATTGTAAAATTCACTTAAAAGCGTACATTGTGTATCTTATCGTTTATTTTTTTTTTCTTTTTTAGTTATAGGTGTAGAGGTAGTAATCTATTTGTTATTGTATCATGATGATTTTTTTTAATAGTTATTAATACAAAAAAACATAGAAGCTATTTTTTCGGGATATGTGATTCCCTTTTGTCCTGCGCTCTATTATGCCAGAGTTTCTAAGTACTTAAACTTATCTGGTGGCCATTAAAATCTAGTTTTTGCATACATGTAACAATTTTTTGTAATTTTGTTCAGAATATATTTTTTTTCCTTTACCTTACCAATAACAAATTTACATTGTAATTCTTGATGGTTTATAAAAACTAGTATATCATCAACATAAACGTCATACACATTCCTGATGCGTCTGTGTGTTTTTTTTTGCAAATTTTAGATATAATAAAGCACGGAGGGCTCCATAAAACTCTGCAGCATCATTTACCACTGCATTAATTTTGCACCTGTATAAAATGCAGATTTTTTCCTACTCTTCGTCCGCAAACAAAACTTAGTAAAAACATTCTGTAAGATCTATTTTAAGAAAAACCATATGTTTCACAGCCAAAGTTAGGTTCCATTTTTTTTCTACATTTCAAAAGAGTCCGAATCCAACAAGTCAATTCAGTCGTTTATAGTCCATACAAAATCACAGGCTTCCTGTATAAGTTCGCCTCAAATACTTTCGGATCAAGTCATTGCTATTTATTTGCTTATATGATACCTAGATTATATGATCAAAAAACTATCACCCGTAATTCATTCTTATTTTTATAGCTCCTTAAAACCGGGGTCTGCTTACTAAACGGCATGCCGTACTCTAATGTATTGCCAAAAGACTTTGTTGTTGTTTAATGTTCTATATTGCGTTCTAAATACAATACTACCACACTTTTTGATAGTATTTAAACTACCGTGAATTTTTTGGTAATTGTCAATTGTTTATTTCTTGCTTTCAATGTGACATATCCAAATAGAAATCAATTTTTATCCATCTATAATTGCAAATTCTTGTGTTTACTAAAAGTTATCCCAAACTTAACGGATACTTGTGAAGAGACGGGCGGTTATCAGTGATTCCGAGGCCCCCCTTACATGAAAAACAGCCACACTAGTTTAAAAAATAAATAAGAAAACGTTTACAATTTTCTGATCCCATGTTTTCAAGATATTTTTCTGCTGTGTCGGACAGTCATATGACTTGTGCCCCCTCTGACCACCTTCATAGCATGTGATACTTGCTTTGAAATAATTTTTTAATACGGGGCAGGTAGCGCATTACGCATGTTGTGCCTGCTTGCATAAATTTTAAATGTCTGTAATTGAAGTTAAAGTGTTTTCATACTCTTTTGATAAGCAAATCATATTCCACTTTGTCTGCATACAACATACGTCATATGGTTTTATACTTTTCTTTTGTTAAAAGAAGTTCATTATTTGTTCATTACATATTTTTGTCAGTCTTGTTCACTCTTGGTTTTTTAAAAGTACTCCGACAACTTTCTCGTACAACTTCTTTTGATTTTCCAATGTCTTACTTGTAAAAAAGTCGGCAATTTATGTCTAATATTTGGTGTCTATTAAATTGTGTAACGTGCATATAATTGCACATTTTTTTACGAAATAGTATATATTTTTGTTTCACTACTGCCATTTTTCATCGCAGTTTTCTCTGCAGATCCTCTTTTGCCTTCAATGAGATATTCCAAACATTACTGTCACTTTTTCATTTTTCTTTCAATATTATTATACTCATTGCGTCGTCGTAACCGTTACTTTCTTTTGTTACTTTTTTCTGTGTAGCTGTGTGTTTTGGTTTTTCTGTAGAAGTTCTTTGTCTTCTTGTGATTTTTCCTTTTTTGGATGTATCACGCTTTTCTCAAGTGTTCATTTTGTTGTAAGATAAAAACAATAAAAATGGTACTTATTTTTTTACTTTTTTTTCTTATATAGAAATTTTTCCTTTTCTGCAATCGAAGAATTACATATCTAACTAGATAGAATAATCCAGTAATTAAATAATCGTTATATAATCAAATTCAATTTATAACCAGCATGTTGATTTTTAAACCCCGAGACCTTTATGATCTGTGTCTACGGCACAACAAACTATAATATATGAAACCTATAACACAACTTTCATTTATGTTATCGGCCTGTCAAAAAGCGGATATTTTAGATACTATGTCTATGTATCTAACAATATTAGAATTTTCTTAAAGCAATTTTCGATCAGAGTTTTTAGCCTTTTCGATTTCAAAGTTTTTTTTTTTTTTGTCAGATCTCATATTTTTGTTTCCTTTTTGCCATATCAAATGGAATAATTAAATTTGTAATTTAAAAATTTAAATTTTATAACTTGTGATCTTTCTGTCATGTACCTTTATCAAATAAGCCTTGTTCATTTTAATCGTTTTTTGGTATATTTTTAACTTTGTTATTTTTTTTTGTTACTCTTAAATTTTTAAGCTTTTGATTTTTAAAACATTTTTCAGCGAATCCTAAAAATTGCAGGGCACGTAAAAAAATAAAAATGATGATATAATATTGCAATTCCCTTATAACATAAAAATTCGAAACCCAGGCGCTTTTTTTTTATTCTAAAGAACCAGATAATAGATCTATTTTTTGTAGAGAGGACAAAACCTAATTTTAAGAAAAATACCGTTTTGTTCATAAACAGAACAACCATTTATTTTTTTACATTGTTACGTTTTTTTAAAATTTTACTATTTAAGCCTAAAACAATAACTCTTTTTCTCTAGAAAATGAAAATCAGGGGATTTGTGTATTAGTTGTGTATAATATAATAAAAATTGTATTAATAATAAGCAATTTTTTTTGTAAATCAAAAATAATAAGTTTTTTTTCTCATGCCTATAGGCCCTTGTTTAAAAAAGAAATTATCCCTATATAAACTAATAAAAATCGCAATTATCAATAGTATTGCAATTATTGGCCTGTGTGGATGAAATCTTGATTTAAAATCCAAGATAATGGAGTTCCCGGTGGCTAAAAACTTAAAACAGTTGTAGCCGGAATCCCGGGAAACAAAGTTTTTAGAATTAGCAGAAGACGTGATCCTATGAAAAGAAAAAAAATGAAATGATAGAGAAAAACAAGTAAAACAAGTACTAGGAGACTGCAACCTTACACTTTTACAAAAAAGACGAATAACGAAAAAAAACACAAAAACTATC
>JAQFYM010005477.1:0-13244 GCA_034694785.1 Agrenia bidenticulata
TTTACATATTATTTCTTTATATCATTATTTTACTAATTCTCCCTTATTCGGCCATATTTGACACTTGATCCCATAATAATTACAATATCTATTTACTTATACAAATAGGCATTCTTAGACACTTTTTTACGCGTAAAATGCACCAAAACGCTAGATATCGCCGCTGCGCATATCAGAATTAGATATAAAGAAACAGGACGGTATTGGTCCGTATTTTACAGGGTACTTTGCCTATCTTGGGCTGCTGCCCCAACAACAACCCGTAGTATAATTATTCTGGCATATTGATTAAGGTTGTACTTAGGCATAATAAATTTTTAATGCTAGAATCAAAAAAAAGTAAAGCACTATATAGTTATATGTTCTTTTATCGGCTTTAATACATCGAGGGTGCATTTACAAGTTCATTGATTGTAAATTTATTCTAGGGCAATGTACTTTTAATGTCTTTTTTTGCATGTTTTAGCGCAAAGATACGAATAATAGGCGTTGCTAATAAAAAAAAACATAAAGATACTATAAAACTATTCAAATTGACATGGATACAATAAAGCGCAATAATAAGCAAGTGGATACAGAATATTTGATTTTTTGTTGTTATTTACATTGCAAAAATCAATAATTGCCCATCTAACAAGTGTTTATGTGTTTACGTCTAGAATTTATAAATAATCTTAATTAAAAATACTCCTTAATTTTTTATATTTTTCGTTCATTATCTTTTGCAGTAATGTTAAGCACCGAGCTCTACTAAATATGAATGGTACTTAGTATATAGTAAAGTATGATGTACAAGCTCAGAAGCATCTTACATCAGCTATGAAATATGTGCTAATGTTTTATTAGTTAAATTTTCCTTCTTAAGCATAGAGCTGTCTAATTACGTAATATGTGCTCTAATAATAACAAAAAAAAATTATAGTTTAGAATTTTATTGTATATATATGAAATTCGTAGTTTTTGTTTCTTTTTATGTATTTTTCTAAATTAACAATAATAAGATCCATATTTTACCTAAAATAAGCTTATTTCGGGATTTTTAAAAAAACCCGAATTTAAAGACCCCTGGCGATGCTATTTTAAAAAATATTTTTATCTAGAGTTTTAAAATGATATCACTTGAATACATATATTAATGTAAAAAAACATAGATGTACATAGAAATGTAAAAGATTTTGTATAATCATAATGAAGATGATATCATACATATTAAGTAATACTATGGGCCTCTAAAATTGATGGCATTAGTTTTTTTATTTTAAATAAGATATTTCAAAATTTCAAGGAGCAAACTATGTGGTGAAACAAAATCCATTATTAATGAACTTTTTCCTTTTTTCTTGTAGTGTTTAAACAATTGTCATAGTTTTAGTTCGGTAAGTAAAATTTTTACACGTGACTACCATAAAAGTCCGAAAATAAGGGTTTTTTTCAAAACGAAAAAAATGTGATTTTTGCTGATACCACATTTAAATAATAGTTTTTACGTCTAAAATTTTAAAAAAAAAACCCCCTTATTTTCGGAATTTTACGGTATTTGGTGGACAGACAGAAGGTCCGAAAAAAGAGGTCCAAAAAAATAGAGGTCCAAAAACAAAAAAAGCTTAACAAAAAGAAAACCAAAAAAAGAAGTCCAAAAAAAAGAGGTCTAAAAAAAGAGGTCCGAAAATTAAAGGACTAAAAATAAAAATCTCCAAAAAAAAAATGAACCAAAAATAAATAAAAAAAAAATCACAAATTAATAGTTAAAAAACCAAAATAGCAAAACATATTATATAAACAAAAATACTCTATTTATTTTCTTGTTTAGAAAATAATATAAAAAATATAGTTGACCTAAAGATAATTACCTGATGGATATATAGTTAAAAAAAAGTAGATTAAGCAATATGTAATCATACCATGCACAAAAAACAACTAAAAATTGCAAAAAATAAACAACTAGAGCATAAAATACAAAAAAAATAAAGAATATAAGTAATCGGCCAAACTGTAGGCTAGCCCCCACTATTGGATACAAAAAAAAGCAACGTGAATAGAAAAAGACTTCATTTTCTAATAAATATTTTTTAATTAAAGCATTTTGAAGTTCCATAGTTAGCAATATAACATTACTTTATATTTAATGCATTATTTCCAATATTTTTATTTAGTTAGATCTGTGTCGACGTAGTCTAAGGTTAGGTTTACGCCTGTTCTGATTAATTTAATAGGGTTCGGGTAAGAGTACGGGTTGTTTTATGTATATATTGCACTTCTATTTGCATCAATTTTATTATTTGCGCATTTTATTATACTAGTACTATGTCTTTTATGCGTATGTGTTGCCCTTAATTAGTGGGGGGCTAAGCTAAGGTTTAACCTGTTTTTTTTTGTATTTTTGGACATTTTTATTTATGGACCTAGTAATTGAGGACCTCTTGTTCGGACTTCTTTTTTTTCGGACTTCTTTTTTCGAACTTCTTTTTTTTGAACCTCTTTTTTTTCGGACCGCTTTTTTTTGAACCTTCTGTCTGAGAATTGACTATTTTTCTGTGCAATACGAATAGATTTTATGATTGATTAAAAGAAGTCGCAAAATAAAACTATAATTTTTATAAGATGGATACATGCGTATAATTCACGGCTTTAGTGTGCGTTAAAAGGTATTGCTCGTTTTGACTTTACCAAAATAATTTGTATATCCCGTTTTCTATAATTGCTATTCTTAAGGCTTGTCTAGGATTTTTTAACTACGAAACAAAGTTGCGATGGCTAAAACAATTTATTTTTCAAAACGTCTGCTATGTGGATAAGATCTTGTTTACTGAATTTTTGTTAAATATACTAAGCGTTTTGCCAAGTTAAAGAAGGCTTTAGTTTTCCTTTATTTTTTGTTCAAAAGATTTTTTTACGAAATTAAAAATCCCGTTTTCCGCCTAAAAATCCTTTTTTATGTGTTTTCGTAACGTACAGTAATTACTGTACGTTACAAAAATTGCTATACGAAATATTTTTTATACATACTTATTTTTTATGCCAAAATATAGTGTATGTGAATTATTTTACGCAAAGTAAAAGATATCTCGTATACGTAATAATTTAGAAACGCATGTAAGTAATTTCAGTACGTAAAATCCTGGACAAGCCTTTAGCTTAAAGAATACATACCCTTAATTATGACAAAAAATATCGGTACAAAAAACCCCAGCATACATATTGAGTAAATTAAAAAAAAGACCTTTATCTGTAAATCGAATAGGCTATCATTGTTCACCTTTTAAGGACAGTAACAATCTTAGTCAATATAAAGGTATAAATCCCATTTTTCAGAAATATCTACTTTTTTCCATTACAAACTATGATTTCTACGTAAAAAAATCTTTTTAGGTAAAAACCAGTACTTTTAAGGGATATAATTTAAGGGATATCTAAAGTTTTAGGGATAACTAAAAATTTGATCATTGGTATGAATTACGAATAAGTTGGTTTTAATTAACAACTATTTTGCACCAAGCATATAATTGCTATCAAAGCACATTTATAAGTGCCCCGAAAATTACCGACTTAGAAGGCAATCTGACGCTTCTTAAAACAAAATGGCCTTAAAGGAACAGATAGTATGCTAAAAATCTAGCGCATTTGTTTTTGTAATGCTATAGTAATGTACTATGAGCTAATTTATCTTTTTACTAATCATGAAAAACTAAAAGATAATTTAGAAAACCCCTATATAAAAAAAGATATGTCGTAAAGATACCAAAATGCAAAAAATTAGGTAAATTATACATTTTAAGAGTAATGTTAGTATATAATTGGCAAATTTGTATAAGAATTTTCTCTCAAATTTCCGGCGATACTTCAAACTGATATAAACACTCCTAATCAAGGTTAACGATAATCAGTAAATTTATTTGTAGGGTGTGGAGATACTATTGCAATTTTAAGAAACCCATAAATGTATAAATGACTAAAACCATTGTTTTATAGTGCTTAAATCGGTTGATAAATACCAGAATTCAGATTACCAGTTTTTTATGATATAAAAGTTGCAAAGAAGAAAGTTTTGTGTTTAGAAAAACTTTTTAAATTTCTTTTGGGAAGACCACCAATGTTTATAGATAATATATTTGTAATATACAGTGATAAAAAATTCATAAATAGAAAAAATGTAAAAATTACAACATTCTGTTCTTGATCGTAAAAAATATTTTTCCATGGTATTATTTTGCTCTGTAACACGATAAATCGCGCCCTCTTCTAATTAGAATCATAAGGTTATAAAAACATTTATAACGATCAAAATCTATTAATACCCCTGTAACTAGTTTGATTCGACATTTTAATTTATTAAAATATATTCTTATCAAGCAAATTATAATCGAAAGTGTTTTTAAGAAAATTTTCCATTTAAGAGAGGTTCTAATTATGAACTGGTTCTCTGTATATGATCAAGTTCGTGATTAAAACTGAAACAAACCGATTCTTGTGCATGTAATTAGATTGGCCCGCACAAACAAAGATTAATTAGCGTAGAAATAACACTCATGGAAGGTATTTGTAAACGCACACCTGCAAAAAAATAAAATTTAAAGTTTTTTTTTTTGTGATGGTGCTGCATATTGCTTAGCTTGTAAGCATAAGTTTTTTTATAAAGAACATATATATAAATCACATAGTTATAAAGTGCTATATCTGTACCGTTTAGCGTCTGAAATTGACAAGTATCGGACTTTAGCAAATGTTTCGTTACTAGATTACACAACAAACAAAATAAAAAAAAGTAAAATCAATATATAATTACAGAAAAAAACATATTTTGTATTATTGACGTATCCTTTAATATCATGAATAGGTCTATTCGTTTAACCAAACATTTTAATATTTGCAGCCGCTTCTAATATAAATTAATTCTGCTTAAGTTATATAAAAACAACACAAATGAGAACGCACAAAACATTAGAAGAATTTCAAATACGTACTGGGCAATAAAAGCAGTTATAAGAGCATCAGTCAGGGTTGTCAATTAGGTTTTTTTAAAACCAAAATACTCTTTTCAGGTTTTACACGCAGAAAAAAAGATCTTCCATATATGGTTTATGCGTACTCTTCTAGATTTTTTTTCAATAATTAATACAAATATTTGTTTTTTTTTGGTTTATTAGCAGGCCAATTGAATTCCGGGATTTCCGTAAATAGTCGTAACAACTTAAATACGGAATATTTTGCTGTTTTGAAACGTCTTATATACGGATTTTACGAATAACTTGTTTTATGCGTATTTAAACGAGAAATTAACAGTAGAAAATGTGTCTAAAGTATAGTTGTAATAGTGCATGTAACCTAAAAAACCGGTTACCCTTTTTTAAATATACAGGGTGTCCCAAAACAAACGGAACCCAAAGTGAAAATGTCCTGATACCCCCCCTTAGAAAATTAAGAAGTAAAAGTAAGTAAATAAAAATTATAAAAATTATAAAAGCATACCAATATTATCCAATTTTGTCTAATAACAACGAATACGATACTAAAAAGAATATTGGCCATACCAACGGTGTGCAATTGTTTTTTTTTTGTGTAATTTATTTTAATCAATTACAATTTATACAAACCCTAAAAAAATAAAATGACTCGATTTGAAACAGCTAATAGAGTAAAATTAATCGCTCTTTGGTACAAATTTGAACCATCTATAGTAACAATTCAGCGCAAATATCCGGATATGATTTTCGAACCTGCGCCGACAAAAAACACAATAAAGAATTATGTAAAAATTTTTGAATGGTCGGGATCTGTGGATGAAAAATCGTGTAGAGCAGAAAAAGATCTGCCAGAACTATAAAATAACATTTCATCAGTAAAAGAATCTTACGAAATGCTAAATTCTATGTCTTTCAGATGATGCGTTCCAAAAGATAGGAATTAAAAAATCTAGTTTAGAACGCATTTAAAAAAAAAACAAATAAAGGTTTATTCTTATAAAATACATTTAGTTCAACAATTAAAACCTGGTGACTTGCATCAAAGGCTAAATTTAAGAACTATTAGACATTTGAAAATTTCTGAAAAAGAGTTTTTGCCCCAGAATATTTTATTTAGCGATGAAGCCGTTTTTGAGCTTAATGGAAGTGTTAATAAACAAAAAGTGCGCTTTTAGGGTACAACTAATTTGCATTTTAACTGTGAAAGATCCCTAAATAGCAAAAAACTCAATGTTTGGTGGGGCATTTTACATAACCGTATTATTGCCCTGTATTTTTTCGACAAAGAATTTAAAATGCGTAACAATAAACGGTAAAAAGTAGTGGAAAATTTTCAAACATTTTGTTTTTGCAAGAGTTTCTGCTACTGGCGAAGTATGGTTCCAACAGGATGGGGCTACCGCCCATACAGCAGCAGAGACAATGAACCTACTAAGAAGTAAATTTAATATAAGAATAATGGCAAAATTTGGAATATCAATTGGCCTTCGAGATCACCTACCTTAAACCCCTTTGGATTTATATCTTTGGGGATATCTTAAGTCAAAAGTATTTTCTAAGAACCCGAAAAAGTTAAGTTAATTAAAATTAAATATTATAACTGAAATTTCTAATAAAAATGAGAAAACACTTGTTAGGGTATAAGATAGTTTTATGATACGACTCAATTCAGTCAGGGAAAATAACGGTGGACATTTAGAAGATGTTATTTTTGGGTAAAATATGTTTCTTAAATAAATATTAAATTTAGTTTTTTATTTCATATTTGCTTAATTAATTTCTAATCAACACTTTAAACCTAATATACTATTCTGTCTTTGTTATTTTTCTATTTACCAAAAAATCTGGATTATTTTCGAACACCTATTCTGGGGTCTGTTTATTTTGGAAAACCCTGTACATCATTTGCAAATACTTCATTATGAACAAGACAAGGCTTATTTTTATAGCCAATAACAGCTTTTTCTAGAAAATGTTAAAGAAAGAATAATTCATGCTTGATTTACAAAAAAATGGTGCACACTCAAAAGTATCCAACATAAATCTTGGCCGCTTTGGCATCTCAGAATAAAAATTATAAAAATATAATGTGACCATAAACGAAAAAAAAAGTTCAATTCAATTTTAGTAATGTTTTGTGTTTGTAATAGAAATTCTAATTGCTTTTTTTACAATGCTGTAGTATTTTTTTTACAAAATTTCTATCATTTTTTTTTAAATTTGCAGCAACATAACAAATAATAGTTATACTGTAAAAAAAATTTCAATCCTATATGTTTAACGTTTTTTTATTGGTCATTTTTTTTTACCTGTAGTTTCAAGATGCTAAGCCTTGTGTAATAATATTACGCCTTTCTAATGTGTTTGTTTCCGTACAGAATTACGTAATATTAGATGACTTGCTGATTCTATATATATTTTAGCGTTCTTTGTATCTTCTTTACCTTAAATGAGTTGATTTTTACTAACTAAAAAATAATAATCCTTTTTGTATGATCTTAAAATGTTTTATTCGGTATTTTCCGTAAATAACTTTTACCAAAAAATCCTCATTTACGGAAAATACGGAAATTATGTCGTTTTTTTCGTAAACGTATAGGCCTGTTTATTAGCAATAAAACACAACAATAAAAAAAATTAGGTTGTTTTATAAAATTTCTAAATAGAATGGTCATAGCTTTATTCCATAGGGAAATTAAAAATTATTATTTTTAATAAGAACTATTTTTGTAACAGTACAGTTTTTTTATGTTAAACACATTTCTAAAAAATCGTGGATATAGAATGTTGATATATAAAATATTTCTCGTACAAAAGTTCGTTATAACATAGCAGGTTCAAATAAGTCTTTTTTTTATTTTGATATAAAACACTTACTTAACACAAATACATTATGCGTCTTAAAATTATGCATTAGATTAAAAAAAGAATGCGGCTTTGCGATAAAAGGACGATAATATAACAGTAAATTGCATTTATACCTTTTAGATCATAAATAGCAGTATTATAACGTTGCTTTTTTATTATGACGTTTTTTTTTAGAAACCAGGAAAAGATTTTATAACTTAAAAATAAAATTTTTTATATAAACGCTAGTCTAGTATTATTATGCCGAAACCCATTTTGCTAAATTCTTTATTTGGCGAACTCTTCAGTGCATATAAAAATTGACCTGGAAAAAGTGTCTGATACAAAATTCCATGGGCAAATTAGTCTGTTGAAAAAAAGTCAAGGACAAAATGTCAAACGAGCTACTGATATTTAAATTTCGTAAACTACTATTTAACTAGGGCCTGGCGAAAGCAACTTGAGCAACGAACGGCATCTCGTACAGTTTACAAGAATATGTTGACAAAATACTTCCCTACAGCATAAAATATGTTTTTGTACAAAAAAAACAACGAAAAAGTTTGCTTAAATAGCAAAAAGCAACTTTTTATATTTTAACATATTTTTGAGACTTATAAAAAAACTTGTTTTAAAGAATACAATTTTGTTACCTGGTAAAAACACAATTTCGTCCTGTTCAAATACATATTCTTTTTCAAATTTACATTTATATTTGTAACATTAGGCGCTTAAATATAAAACATCCTTTCCTATAAAAATTACGATAGATACAGAGTATAAGATGCAGCAGCTAATAAAATCATAATGCTTACTCTTACAACATACTTTTCTTTACATTAATCTTATAATGCACTTGTAGTGTACATGAAATAAAAAACTTGCTTTTTATGTCATTTATAGGCTTCTCAATTATTTTCGTCTTCGAACGACCTCAGCGCAATAATTATGCTTCTATGCACCGTTTTGTTTATTTTGTATTTTTTCGGCATGAACTATATATTTTTAGAAAATTTGTAAAATCCAAAATATTAGGAGCAAATTCAAAAATACAAAATGCAAAATCCGAAAAAAAAAAATCCAAACTGGTTTCATTTAACATACACGTTTTTGCACCGTAAGATTTATTTTGCAAGTAACGGTAACTATTATGAAATCATGGCATGCAAGAATGAGGTTTACAAAAATATAGAATAGAAGTGACATTTTTAATTTGACACTTATAAAAATAAAGAAAAATGATAAGAGAGAGGTATATGGGATTGGTGATAAATATATGAGTATAAACATACAAAAATACATATCATCTTTTTAAATGATTTGAATAGTAAATCAAAAGTTTTTATGCTCACTTCAAAAAAAAAAAAAAAATTTTATTATAATTTTCAACATAAAAAACAAACCATATATTTTTAGAAAATTTGTAAAACGAGAAATTTTAGGGGTTAATTCAAAAAGATATAATAAAAAACCATCGACCACATTTCGGCTACGTAAAAACCGTCGCCTCTTGAGATATCTCGTTTGCAAGTAACGGGAATTATGGTGAATACATGGCGCGCAGAAAGAGGTTGTAAAAAAATTGAAGTGAAATTTTACATGTGACACTTTTAAAAAAATTGGTTTCCGTTACTTTCAAGCGATAGACTTAAAATTAGACAGTGAATGCATATCTGAAATGTGTTTTGTTAAGTTTTTTTATATTTTTGAATTTCCCGAAGCATTACTGATTTTATAAATTTGTTAAAATTTATAGTATGAATTTTATGTTAGATATTAAAATATAAAAATTTTTTGATTTTTTTTTTGAAGTGGGCATACAAATTATTGATTTACTAGTGTACATCTTTTAAAAAGCCGAAAATAAATTTTTGTATATATTTATACACATTTTTATCATCAATCCCATACACCTTTCTCATATCATTTCTCTGTTTGTTTAGAAGTGTCACATTAAAAATGTCACTTCTATTTTTTTTTTAAAACCTCATTCTTCCACTCCATTTATTCTCCGCGATTACAGTACTTTCAAACGTGAGATCGAATAGCGCACGGTTTTAAAGTTAAATGAAATGATCTTGAACTGTTTTTTTACATTTTATCGTTTTGAATTTGCCCCCAGAATTTTTGATTTTACAAATTTGCTAAAGATATAAAATTCATGCTGAAAAAGTCTAAAAAAAAGAGACAAAACATAAAAACATAATTATTGCGCTATATGTTAAAAGACGTAAAATTATTTTGACACCTATCAGTGATACAAAAACGCAAGTTTTTTATTCCATGTATACTACAAGTGCATTTATTGATTACTTAAAGAAAAGAGTTTATTGTAAAAATAAAGATTTACAATTTATATCATCTAATCTTTTACTTATGTTTTTTTTTAAATATTTATAATAAAAGATGGCATATATTCAGTGGTTATATCTGAATTTTTTTTTGGGGGGGAGTCAATTTTTTTTGCTCTTTTTTTTCGTAAATTTTTTTTTTACACAATTTTTTTTAATTTTTTTTTTTTTTACAAATTTTTTTTTTGAAAAAACAAATTAAGAAATTCAGAAAAAAGTTGTTTATAACTAGTTCACGACGGGGTACGCTCTTTTTGCGTATATTTACCCCATGCAATGGTCAGAAAATATTTTAGAAAAAAATCCTAAAATATGTATTTACCGTACCACTGCCTCTCCCCGAAATAAAAAAAAGTTTAAGTGAGCAAAAATATAGCCCCGTCGTGAACTGGTTAAGGACTTTGTTATTTATTTTTTGTACAAAAGACTATAGCCTAGTTTATAAAAACGCAATAAACACAAAAAAACCAGAGGAAATACTATCTTTGCAATTTATATAGTTTTAATATATCTTTTCTATTTATCATATTTCCATTATTTAATGCATTTTTAAAAAGAAAATTTTTTATGATTTATGTTAATGCATTCAGCATAAAATGTTATTTTAAACTAAGCGCGAGCTTTAATAAAAACAGCGTATAAAGTATCCGAAACTTAAAACATGTTTAAACATGCTATTTTAGATCTTGTACTTTTATTAGCATGACTTTATGTTGCAACTTTCCGTTTTAGTATTTCCATGGTAAAATAGGGTAAAAAAAGGTTAATAAAATAAAAAAAAAGGTTTCGTTTTATATAACAATTGCAATTTTTATCTTCAAAGTTTGTAGCGGAAATAATATATATTTTTTAACATATCAATCCATTTGGCCGAAGGCAATCTTTGTTTACAAACCAAAAAATAAATTTGCGCATAAAAGCGGTTTTCTACAAAAATGTGCAGGTTTTTGCCATTTTCACAAAAGAAAAAAAGTTTTTGCACAAAAAAAAATCGTTCACTGATAAAGTTATGTTTCTGCCTCAACTTTGATAATTTTAACTTTTGATAAGATTATGGGGTTTAAATTAACATGATTTTTTTGTTCATAAAATCGTCATAAAAAGCAATATGAATTAATAAAAAGTATATATGTATGTCAATAACTCATATAATATATATATGCATACAAAAAGTATAAAAATATCACTTTATTTTACTATAAATATAATTGAAACATTTTCAAAGGTTCGTTGCGATAAATGCAATTTACAAATAAAAAAAAAGAAAGTTATTATATATTTTGACTGCTGTTTTTGCAATTTTTATGTTAGATATATAAAAAAGAGCTGGAAAAGGTGCATATAAACAATATACATATCGTATAAAACATTAAAATATACATGATTAAATGTTTTGCTGCAAAAATCGTGTTATGAGTCGATAAAACCTCAATTCAACAAAAGCTGTTTTTTAAATAAAAAAAGAAATATGGCATTTTTAAACGTTTTGTATTGCATGCTGCTTCTTCTTCTTTTTACGTGTTAAGTAAGAAATTCTATTTAAAATTTGCAATAGATAGCAAAAATCTTTATGATATTTCAAAACATAAATTAATTACAAAAACCGTTTGTCTTTTCCACTAAATTTCGTAAAAACAGCAAAAATGCCTAGAGTTAATTTTTTTACACATGAAGCGCAAAACTAATAAAATATACACCATAAAAGAAACATTGCCTAGCTACAAAAACAACACAATTGCTGATAGCCGACACCTTGTTTATTTTAGAAAGCTTTGTAATAAAGATGTACAAAACAGCTTTTACAGTGTGTAATGTTGCTACTAGCATTCTTGTCATATTTATTGCGAATTTTTTGTTTAGTGCGTCTTTTTTAGGAATTAGAAATTACTATTTATATAAATACTTTTTTTGATTGAAAACCAGAAATAGATTTGCTGATATTTAAAAAAAAACTATCTGCAGACACGAATAACATAGCTTAAAAACGTTCCAAAAGCCTTGACAAAGTAATACGAGACATATTAAGTTACACAATGGCATTTTACTATTCTTTTAGAAAACATTTAAAACTACTAAAACACATTTTTTGACAGGGCAATGCTGTAAGTGTAAACTTTCGCAAAAATCTAGATTTTGTGTATTTTTTACGTATGATTTTACAGATTATATATTTCTGCTGTTTGATTTATTTATTTATTTAACTCTTCAATTTATTAGGATACAGAAAATTGATTTTATTATAGAGTTTCCTTTCTTTGTAATTTTTTGTCTTTAAATCGCAAAGGTTTTTTTTGCATAAAATCTTGTAGATATAATACAAACAGTTATATAAAAAATCAAATACTGGAAGTTTTTTTTGTTACTACCCATTTTATTCTGCAAATTTTAGGAATTTTTTGTCAAAAGTTAAAAGGTTTTCTTACTTCAACTTAAAAGATTGTTTAAAGTTTTTTTTACGTCATATGTTAAACTAACATACATGCTTTTTACACGAACTGTACATATTTGCGTTTTAAACATGGATTTTTTACGTGTTATTTGTTTAAGTATTTTTTAATAATTTTTTTAATCAAAAAACCAAAAAAGCCTATAAATCAATTTAACCCTTTCACTTATTTAGGGATACATAATAATATTTTCTATTTTTCGGGATTTCTTCATTTCAAATTTAAAGGGATGTTTAGTAGAAAAAAATTTATATAAGAAACTGAAGACAGAATTCGAAGGTGGTATTAAACAATATAACATTGTTATTTTTGCATCTATATTAGTATTTTACGCCAGTCATTGTACCCAACTCTATATTTTTTACGATATGACCAATTTTAAACATTTTACTGCCAAAAAAAAGTTAAGAAAATAACAAAATTATGTCATTATAGGGCTTTGAATGTACATTTGTGTTTCTTGTTGATTTAAACATCTTACTATTGGTTAAAATATAATAAGGATTGTTATATGTCAATTAATAAAAATTAGAGTATGTTGTATAAAATGGAAGTAAATAATTTAATAATGTACTATTACAGTACATAAAATGTTAATTCTAGTACATATCTTATTATAACTTATAAATTTTGTTTAA